>ML099669.1:7475-153514 GCA_003697995.1 Taxidea taxus jeffersonii
TGCAGACAGAGATCACAAGTAGGCAGAGAGGCAGGCAGAGAGAGAGAGGAGGAAGCAGGCTCCCCGCCGAGCAGAGAGCCCAATGTGGGGCTCGATCCCAGGACCCTGGGATCATGACCTGAGCCGAAGGCAGAGGCTTTAACCCACTGAGCCACCCAGGTGCCCCCCAGCTTCATTTTTTATGAGGAAATTTTCCATTTTTGCTTAGGAAGGCACAGTATTTTGTGGCTTATGTGTGTTTGTCAGCCATTTAAAGACAGATTCCCTTTTTGGTCTCCATTCTCTATCTCTTATTTCTCAAGGAGTGGTTTACCTTTTCACTGAGGTGGCAAGAATTGGATACGCACTGTCCATGTTCTTCTGGGTGAGGTTCAGGTGATGAGTGTTGCTCTTCTCCTGTGTTCCGCCCTTCTTCATTCCCTTGGCCTGTGCTTTGTACATTTGTGTTTTCCTTTTCTGCTGTATGTGTCTCTACTTTGTTCCTGCAGTGAAACTCAAAGTTGTAAAGGGTAGATGGGTTTGTTATGTAGGGAAAATGTTAGGAAAACCATATGGGGGGTGGGTCCAGGTATAATCTCAGATCTGGCAGTACCAGTAGATATATATATATTTTTTTTAAGATTTTTTTTTTATTTGTTTATTTGACAGACAGAAATCACAAGTAGGCAGAGAGACAGGCAGAGAGAGAGAGGAGGAAGCAGGCTCCCCGCCGAGCAGAGAGCCCCATGCGGGGCTCGATCCCAGAACCCTGAGATCATGACCCGAGCCGAAGGCAGAGGCTCAACCCACTGAGCCACCCAGGTGCCCCACCAGTAGATATTTTGATATCTGTTGACCACTCTGTTTCTCAACTGATTCCAAATCCATAATATGAAGGTATGTAATGGGAAGCCTTAGACTTTCCAACATTCTTTTAAAGTGAGTCAAAGAATAAAGCTTAAAGTGGAGAGCTGTTATCCAGAACTCTCATTTCTAGTCTCATTTTACTGGGCTAGTTTCATGTCCTATAAAATAGTTTATTTTTGTATACATAAATGGCTGAACTCCAAATGTCAAAAATAACTTGAGAAGGCAAATGCAAATAGTTGAGTGGTAATGACAGTGAAGGACAACCTTAAGTGTTTATAGTCATCAGGGTTGGCTCAGATAAGTAGACCATGGAGGTAGTATATAATTGGGAGCCTGGACAGATCTATTGCTGACTCTGCCACTGCTTATTCAAGTGTCTTTATTTTGGGACCATATGGGTTTCATGTCCTCTGGTAAGTGCACAGATTGCTGAATGGACCTCACTAGAGGTCTCTCCACCTGGGTGCGAGGATGCTCACAGAAAATAGTCCAGGCTGGGAAGTCACCATGGCCCTTTCAAAATAATAATAGTTACTTCTTTCCAGAGGAGCAGATGGTGGATAGAAGAGTTATCAATGCAAAATAATCCTTTTTTTTCACTTTCCCAATTCTGACCCAGCTCCTATCACTTTCAGATCTGAGTATCCTGGCTAAGTCTAAGATGAAGCTCCACTTTCCTATCTGTTTGGCGAGCATGAAAACCATAAAAACTTATCTTAAGTATACTTCTCTGTAATTCAGAGAAATTATACTTGAAAATAGTTGCTCAGCTGTATATATAGTTATGCACACTTGTCTTTAATTGGAACTTTTCCAAAGTGAATCCTGTAGATCAAAACAAAGATATAACCCAAGAATGAAGGTACCTAATGAAAGTCAATAAAACCTTGACACAAATGACAGGCATATAGAGATAGAGCTATTTAAGAGTAGCATGGAAATCGGATTTTTTTTTTTTTTTGCCTGCCCGGGATCCATTTCCATTATAATGTCAGCATCCTGAACTTCTTCAGGTGAAACCATCATTTCTCCACCCTCATTCTATGTAGTTTGTGTGGGACTAACTCAACTTTCTAGATACTGAGAATTGTCACATGACCCAAAATGATCCAATAAGATACCATCCCAGGATTTTGATAGAGCAACTTAGTGTGACTGTGAAGGGAGAAAACTGCCTGAGAATGACACCACAGAGATGAACAAAAAAAGATGAAGAGAGTAACACCCAAGCAGACAACATAAATCGAGTCCCTGGATTCAGCCATATCTGAATTCCAGCTGCCCCTGGATACTTTGGCTTACTTTAGTCAATAAATATTGTTTTCTCAAGTTTGGGTTGGACTTTGTCACAAATGAAGAAGCTCCTACTCATATAAAGCATTGACAGCAGATAAAAAAAAATAGAGGCAGTGTGAAATAGCAAGTAGAAAATGCACAGGCCCAGGTTATTTGACCTGGTTTAATCACTAAACATTTGTAGGCTTTCTTCTTCACCTGTGTAATTAAACTATAACTTTTTCAATGTTATTTATTTTATTGAGGATCCAAGATTACATAGCCATAAAGCTAGTTACCAGCAAAGTCATGTGGTGGGTAGCTGACTATGGTTTCATTCTTGGGTTCTGTTCATAAGATTTTTTTTTTTCTCTGAGACAAGTACCTTTTTATGCAATTGGATTGGCATTCTCCACAACCTTTGGAAATTCACATGGATAAAATGGTATTGACTGTGGACCATGAATGAATGTTTCTCCTATGGCAGAAAAACATTTAGTATTAGATATAAGAAGGGGATTGGAACATTGACCCAACTTTTTATGTATTAAACCAATGACTGATGCATTAGAAGTTTTTTCTCTGTTATGTTTTTTGAGACATATTCAAGAAGGATTTAAGTCAGTTATTTATTAGATCCCAGTGCCTTACTAATGTGTCTGGTGCAAAATGAGTACTCAAGAAATATTTAGCAAGTGGTTGAGTAATTGGGGTTATTTCTGCTTATATTATAAAGTCTTTCATTTTAATCCATTAACACTTCCAAAAGAAGGAGATTTCCAGAAGTCTTTTCCCTTTGCTATTACTAATGAATGTTTGTTTTTTATTTTTTTAAATAAATTATTATTTTTTATAAACATATAATGTATTATTAGCCCCAGGGGACTAATGAATGTTTAAACGTGGTATTTTCTTATATACATTAACAATGAAAAAAAGGGACATTAATATACAGTGACTTGCATTGTTTTTTAAAATACAGCTTCCTTAAGGGGTACCTGGGTGGCTCAGTGGGTTAAAGCCTCTGCCTTTGGCTCAGGTCATGATCCCAGGGTGCTGGGATCGAGCCCCACATCGAGCCCCACATCGGGCTCTCTGCTCAGCAGGGAGCCTGCTTCCCTTCCTCTCTCTGCCTGCCTTTCTGCCTACTTATGATCTCTGTCTGTCAAATAAATAAAAAATAAAAAAATAAAATAATCTTTAAATAATAAATAAATAATAAAATATAAATAATAAAATATAAATATAAATATATATATAAATATAAATGAATAATAAAAAAATAAAAAATCTTTAAAATACAGCTTCCTTAAGGACTTTATAATTTTTCTATAAAATTCCTCATTTTACCTCCTACTAGTTTTCTTAAAATTGTTTGACTTTTTATGTTGCTTTAAAAGATAAGCTGCTTCTTTCCTAAATAAATCAATATTGTGTTGAAATCATACTTTCTCAAATGTTAACACATTCTACCCCCTTCTATCTTATTTGCCATGCTAGTTCCTTCGCTGCATACAGAATATGAAACAGATTTAGATATAATTGGGTCACAGATTATTAAATAACCAGCCTCTCAACTTTGTCCTGTAAAATTTCTAGATGCACACGCACGTTTCCTTTTCTGCCTGCCACAGCAGAGCATTTCTCCCCACTGAAGTGAACTAAAGAAATTTGTTCATGATCTGAATTTATTCAGTGTTAGATTCCTCTCATTTGTAGCCCCTCTTTGAAGTCCTTTTTTAAACCCCCAAACTGGATTTATAATTGGTTTCCTATATTCAGGTGTTTGTTTTTTTCCATTTATCCTTTCTTCCTTACACACACTGACCTTGGATCTCTTCAACTATTCTATTTTTATTACTAATTCCTTTCATCCTTGCTCCCTTTCTTTTTTTCCTCTTTCCTTTTCTCCCTTCTTCTCTCCTTCCCTCCATCTTTCCTTGCTTCTTCCTTTAAAAAAATAAGTAAATGCTTTGCAACTTGTTTATCAATAGACTCCCTCATTGTGGAAATTCTTGGTCAATCACTTAGGTCCATGCATAAGGGTTCCATTTCTACCTTTTTGCTTTTATTATTATTTTTAAAGGTTTTATTTATTTATTTGTCATAGAGAAAGAGATAGCACAAGCAGGGGGAGCAGCAGGCAGAGAGAGAAGCAGAATCCCTACTGAGCAGGAAGCCTGAGGCAGGACTCCATCCTAGGACCCTGGGATCATGACCTGAGCTGAAGGCAGGTGCTTAACCAACTGAGCCACCCAGGCGTCCCTGCTTTTATTATTTTTGTTGCTGTTGTTCTACTTTAATTTATGTAGCTTTGGGTGTCTGGAATTTTTTTTTTGTCTTTTCCACAAGAAGTAGTAGTAATATAACAATATGATCTAGCCTTAAAGGGGCGGAGGTATGAGATTACTTGTCTGTGTCCACAGCGAGCTCTGAGGTGTCTATTTCCTAGCAGCTTCACCATTCTGTATGTTGAGCAGAAAGAGAGAAAGAGGGGAATTTAGTTCAGTTATATAAAGCAGAGTTTCTGGCTACAGACTGCCTGGGTTGAATCCTGGCTTTGTCATTTACCACTGTATGACCTTAGGTAAGTTACTTAACTTCTCTGTGCTCAACTTGCTATAAAATGAGAAGATACTAACAGATCAAAATATTAGGAGTTTTAAAGTCAATAATAGATGAAAATTCTTGAAAATCTTTTCTATACGCTAGATTTTATTACTAAGTGGGAATTATACTCAAATAGCTGGGAGAGAAAAGTTAACATTTTTATCATTATCAAAATGCCTAACTTAGAAACAAATGTTAAAACAATCCAATCAGTGAATCACTGAAGCAATAAATGAAGAACTATATAACTTGAAAGGTACTAGATACAAGTGAAAAACTCTTGAAAAATTTCTTTCTATATTAAGAAATGTCTTATTGATGATTTATTAAAAGATTGTGTGTATGTGTATATATATTAGGAGAAGGTTGTTTCACTTATCTATTGCTGGATAATAATCACCCCCAAATCTAGAGACAATAAAACAACACCATTTTATTTGCTTTTGGATTCTTTGAGTTAGTAATGTGGGTAGATCACAGAGCATATATTTTTTGCACTACAGTGTGTGGGGTCTCACCTGGGAAAACTCTAAATGCCCCAGGATTAGAATCATCCAGAAATTTTTACACTTACATGTATGGCAATAGACAAGTGGACTAGGCTGGGATGAGTGAAGGTATGGCTTAGCTGGGATGGTTTACCGGTCTGTCTATGTATGTCCTTTCCGTGTGGTTTAGACTTTCGCAGCCTGGTGGTCTCATGGTCTCAGACTTCTTACTTGGAAGCTCAAGGCTCCAAGAGTATTCCAGAGAAGAAGGAGAAAGGTGCTATATCTTTTATGACCTAGCTTTGCAAGTACATATTATCACTCCCAAAGGCTCTATTTATTGAAGTAGTTATAAACCAGACCAGATTCAAGTAATGGGGACATAGATCCCACAGTAAAGAGAGAAGTATCAAAGAATTTGTGGCTATACCACAAGGGGCTAGAGAGAAATTCATTGTACATCATTCTAATTGCATCTGGTCTTATTTGTTTACATGACAACATAGGATTGAAAAATAGATGACCTGATGGAAGGAAGGCTTTTAGAAAGGAACCTCTATAGGAAAAATAGTGCTATCTCCTTGATCCTTTCTGATTTATGCTAATCCTGATGTTTTTTTTTGTTTGTTTGTTTAAATACTTGTTTCTGTTTTTTAGGTCTCTTCCAATTCCTGATTACACAGTTAACATGTTTTATAGTAAATGCAAAAAAACACATAAAAATATAGGAAGCAGAACTGTGCCTCTGTCCATCCTCCCACCAATAGTCTTACTACTATCAGGAAAGTACTGTTAATATTCTGATATATTATCTCCCTCCACTTTTTACTATGATAGTTTTACATATTTTCCATAATACTATGCACACAATATATATCGACTACTCTTTCAGTTTAAGATTTTGCTACAGTCATTTTATTAATATCACTAAAAGTTATCTGTAACCTTTTCTCTTTTTCTCTCTAAATATTATTGTTAGGCTTTAAAATGAAAAATTTAAACTCACACTAAAACAACACATGCTCATGATAAAACACCAATGTACACAGGTGTATATGATTAAAAGAAAGCCACTTCCCTAACCAAACCCAAGTTATTGGTCTATAAATAGACAACAGTTTTTTTAAAAATTGATTTTTGATGTATTTATTATTTTGCAGCTTATACTCTCTTAACTTTAGTAAATTTTGAACTTTTTCTGTTAGCATTCATAGATTTACCTTTATTAGATAATCTCCAGTCCAGATTTTCTAATGTTTGATACTATAAAGATGCTACAACAAACATCATTTTTTTACATTGTTTGCATATTTGTAAAAGCTTTCCTGTAGGGTAGACACCTAGGTGTAAGAATATTACCTCAAAGGATTGATCATTTAAAATTTTCATAGATAATGCAGAATTTGCAATCTGTTTTAATTGTTGTATAATATTCCCATGTATGGATGTAATTTTATTTGTTTACTCATTTCCCCAGAATTGGACATTTAGGCTGCCTGAAGGGATAAATAATGCAGCATGAATATTCTCATGATGAGATCTTTGTCACTATTACCTTAAGATTGACTTTTATGAAAGAAATTTGTTGTCATAATATATGAATATTTTAAAGACTCCTCATTAATATTGTTAAATAGATTTTTCAGAAATGTATCAGCTTATATCCCTGGTTTCTGCAAACCTTTGAACTTGAGATCAGGCTAAAATGTTGCTATAAAATGTTATGGCTAGTTCTTAATTTCCTGTATTAAGGTTAATAATACCATGTAAAATAAGACCAGCATTTGTCCAGAAAATGATGAATACTTTTCAGATGATTCAAGTATTATCAAAATTTAATGATATTCTTATGAAGAATGTCCTCTGTTGTCCCTTGGCATTCACGTCCTATTGCTACAACATTTGGGGAGTCTGGATATGTATAAACAGGGGTCAGGAGTATTGCCCTGGTATTGGACTATTATATATGAATAAGAAATAGAAAATGTTCAGCTACAGAACTATAGTTTCTCCATAGGGAAAAAAATGTTAGAAATGATCCCTAAACATGGTCCCCATGTTTGCAACTAAATTCCAGACTTTGGAAGGTGTATTTTGTTACTTCAAATTTTTCTTGTCCTCTGGATAAAACAAAGGCAAGTGACTTGTGGATCTTTTGAGAGAGATATTTTTAGTTCAGGAAATAAATAGAGGACTGGATTTCTAACCATCCTAAATCTTGACTTTTTTTTCCTTTTTTAAAATTTTATTTTATTTAAACATATAATGTAACCCCACCACCCTCTCCAAACTCCCCTTTCCCCCCACCCCCCCTCAGTTTGTTTTATGACATTAAGAGTCTCTTTTGGTTTGTCTCCCTCCCAAACCCATTTTGTTTCATTTTTTCTTTTCCTACCCCCTTAACCCCCACCCCCGTTGCATCTTCACTTCCTCATATCAGGGAGATCATATGATAGTTGTCTTTCTCTGATTGCTTAGCGAAATAAGTCAATCAGAGAAAGACTTTTTTTCCTTTTATCTTGAGATCACTCCTTGTCATTTAGTTCCCATTGCTGTGGATGGTTAATTTTATTCAGTTTGTGTGTGTAATAGTATTTACTCTCACAGTTAGGTTTTCAGCTCCATGAACACTGGAATTATTCTTTGTATATCTTTGTATCCCCTGCCAGTGCTAAAAAAAGACTTTGGCTCTAATGGGTTCTTCATTCATTCAATATATCCTTGTTAGGCACATGTTCTACACGATGAGCAGTGCTAGTTCTGGAGATTCTTTGTGAAGACATGGTCTTAGTGCTCATCAGATGTTCATACAATTCCTTGTTTTTTCCATCTTCCGTTGCATTTGGTTCCTGCCATGTGACTAGTTCTGACTAGTGGGTTATGGACATTTAACTGGGCTGAGATATTCAAAGAGTTGTTGTGGCACTTCTGTCTCTTTCTTACACTGATGTGGCAACCTAGGAAGCCAGATATTGAGATTATGACCTAAGAAGGTAGAGTCTTAATCTCTGAGTCATTCAGGAAGCAGTAGTCCTCACCATGTACACCAGACTTAGTGTGAGTGAAAAATGAGCTTTTGTTGCTTTAAGCCACTGTGATTTTTTTGGTTTTATTTGTTTCTATAGCAAAACCAATTCTGTCTTGAGACATTCCCTTAAGCAGCTTATAGTCTATATGAAGTAAGGACATGTGTGATTAAGTTTCAATTATGTGATTGGTAAATAGAGTGGCCTGTGGACTTTGAGGTTCTCAGTTGAATAAGAATTCAACACGATTAGTTTCTCTGGGTTTTGGGCTCTACTTTAACTATCCGTGAGTTTGAGAAAAAACATAACCTCCCAGGGCTATAATTTTCTCATTTGTAAGGGGGGGGCAGGCCGTTTTTCTTGCTGTAACTGCATCTCTATTTTGTAAGCAGCTGTGAGAGTAGAAGAAACGGGGACCAGAAGGACATTCATATCTTTATAAAAAGAGGTACTTTTCTGTGATTTACTGGGTAGGCCCTTACAACACTACACTTGAAGTAGCAGATGGAGGCAGGAATGGCCATTATCTTCTAACTTAAACATAGATCTTTCAGTCTGTCTTCAGGGCAGCCACGAAAATTTGTCACAGTACATCCTTTACTATCAACAAGGATACCTTTTCTCCAGAAAGAGAATACTCACAACACTGTCAGAATCCTACTCAACCGTATGTGTCAGATATTGCATCTTACGGCAATCTTTTCTTGAACATCTTTCCATTCCCTCACACAAAGGAAGTTATCCACCACCTCCTACATGTTATCTCTACATTCCAGACACACTTTCATCATTTTATATATTACCTGGTATTTTATTATTGTTTTTTAAACAGCTATTTCTGCTCTACTGGATTGTACATTCCATAAGGAAAAGACTTTTGTTCATTATATCCCTGGGGTCTAAGCTAGTGCCCGGCATCCTGTAACCACACAATAAATACTTCTTAAAATAATTGAATGACAAGTCAAGTGAATCCTTCGCTGTTAATCAACATTTCCTGGTAAACTTGACTTGAAATGAATACAACAATGGAGTAGTAGTGCTACTACTCCAGTCAGTTTGCTATTATCATAATCCCCTCCCCTCCACCTTTATTCTTTTAAGAGGTAGGCCATTTCCAGGTGACCTGCCATACAGTTGAATTACAGAATCATGTTTTAGTTCTGACTTCTTAGCTTGTTTTGCAAGGGAATTAGGAGACAATACATTTGTGTTGCTAAAGAGCTTGAGATCTGCTCGGGAAAGTAACTTTAGAATGCCTAAGTGCTTAGTATCATAATATTTATTGAGAATTGATGAATAGAATTCTTAAAATAGTCTCGCTCATTGTGGTATCACTGAAAGCATGTTATACTAAATCCCATTTGTCTTGGATATAGGATTTCTGGAAGATGAATGGAAAGAGGAAATTAGTGGATTCTGGAGTGGATTGTATAAGAACGAACATTTTCTTTAAAGGATCCCTTTTCTTAAAGTGACAAATGCTAGAAAAAAAAATGCCTTTAGCTGCACCTACTTGGGCTTGGTAATTATAAGTCTAAGAAATGGGCAAATCCCATATTCTGCCAGATGGAGAGTGTGAAAAAAACTTCTGCTTTGAATTCTGTCTGGGGATGGGGCAGAAGAACCACTGAGGGTCGGTCCTTACATAGGGTCTCTAAAATAAGGTATGTCATTTATGGATATGCTTATTCTCTGGGAGAAGGAATCTTCTGTTGTGTGGAGTTTGATGGCCTTTGGTATTTATGTCAGGCATGGGTTTAAAAAAATGAACAAACATATCTTCAAAGCTGAGGAAAGATTTGGTGGTCAGAGCAATTGCTTGCTAAAGTGGGATAGTCACCTTCGAGAACTTGGACAGTGATACAGGAAGATAGAGAGAGGGGAAGGAGATTGACTTCACCTGTTGGTACTAAAACATTCTCTGAAATGTGTTTCAGACATCTAGTCTAAAATATGTCATTCTCTCCTCCCTACAGCCAACAAAAAGTATAGGGGTGCACTTCTGCCCTTCTTATACCCATTCTTTGCACTACCTTCTGGTTACGCAGTTTTCTCTACAAAAGTTCTCTTGATATTCATTTAAATCTCACTTTACCTCTATAGAAATATAGAGGGTTTTTGTTGTTGTTGTTGTTCAGTGCCTTCTGAAGACCTGCCTTCTCCCAATGTTAAGAAATGAATACTCAAAAACAGAGAAGCTAGCCCAATTTTTGTTGTAGGAGAGTACTTACCCCCATCATCATTCACAAACTCCTATAGACTACTCATTCTGTGTAATAATAGTCATAACAATAGTAACAGTTATGAAAAACTTACATAATGTTTTTCACATTGGGACAATTCAGGGGACTTTCATAGTTACAATGTAGCGGAAGCAAAAATAGCATGTAAGTCTTACAAAGTCAGTTAAGAACTATATCAAATTGGTTGCTCAATAGCCATGTATGCTTAGCCTCTTAGAAAGACAGGTTTTGTTGACCGTTATCTCCTCTGACTGGAGGAAGGGAAACTTACCCACCAACAGGAGAGTAATATGTATGATGGGGAGTGGGTGCACATAGGTTTGTCATGGTTTCCTGTCACGTGTGTACTAGAGATTCAAGTAGAATGTAATTTTAGCTGAATGACATTGACATTATTCTCTCTGAAGCAGAAGGTGAAGTTTTCTACTGAGAGTGGGCAAAAATGGGGGCATAAAGAGTGGGCTAATTACTCAGACTCATCTGTGGGTTATCACATGTGTCTTCAAATCACAACAAATGTCAACTTCAGTCAATTGCAGACCTTAGTTTTATTCTCCAGTCATTATTATGATGATAAAATCCTCTGGATCTGTGACTTCATCAGATAGCACATATGCTTATGGAATGGTGGAGAACTGGCTGATACTGAGATCCATTTTGAAAACAACATTTAATGTAGCACTGAAATGCCTGGGCTGTAATACTACCTGCTATTGGAAAAGTTGTGGGCAAAGGTCTCCTTGGGCCTCAGTGAATTCTCATTAATTCTGAGAAGGCAGAGGGAAGACAGAAGAGGTTGATACCTCTTACTGCACCTCTTAGTGCTGCAAATCCTTCTTCAACTGCCCCATAAGAATTGGGCAGGACACCCATTTCTACATTCTTCATGGAACTTTAAGGATGATTGCATCATAGTGAAACAACTTTTTTACTTTTTAATTTTGTTGCATCTTTTTCTCTTGGGAAGATTTACATTGAAAAGACTCTTTGTACATAGCTTATCTGTTCACGGTTTTAGCAATTTCTCTGGATTTCTATTCTGAATTTAAACTATTACCCTTTAGAAGCTTTTCATGTCATGTTAAAAAAAAAGGCCCTTCTCTTTTTTACAGCCGTAAAAAGAGCAGAAGTAGATATTGCTATTCAGAAAGGAGTGGGTATCATTAGCCCAGCACATCAGAAATTCTCTGAATATAGAAAGATTTCTTCTGAAATGATATAAAAATTAGAGTATTTAGCAAAGAATACCATTGTCATAAGAATTCATTACAAAGAAGAATTCAAACTTTTAATTTCTTTCTCTTTTCTGAAGCGCAAAGCAGGGAAAGTTTAGTGTCAGTACTTATAGAAGTATGTTTCCCTTACTAAAGCAGTAGCATGGCCTTCTGGGTAATGAGGCAAATTAAAATTTAGGAGGACTGGGTTCTTTCAAACTCAACTAATGCCTGACCTTAGTAATGCTGTTTACCCTCTCCAAGCCTCAAGCTCCCCATCTATAAAGTTGGACTCATAGTGATCTTGCATTTTACACACTCCTTTGAGGGTTATAAAGAGAAGGTACTACATAAACCAGGAGCTTTTTATTCTTTATGGTTTTCATCTGAGAGTATTATTTAGCTAGGGTTCAGAACAGATCAACGAAGAGGTAGGAAGTAGGATTTTAAAAGAAAGGTTAAGTTAGGGGCGCCTGGGTGGCTCAGTGGGTTAAGCCGCTGCCTTCAGCTCAGGTCATGATCTCAGGGTCCTGGGATCGAGCCCTGCATCGGGCTCTCTGCTCAGCAGGGAGCCTGCTTCCCTCTCTCTCTCTGCTGCCTCTCTGTCTACTTGTGATCTCTCTCTGTCAAATAAATAAATAAACTCTTTGAAAAAAAAAAAAAGAAGAAAGGTTAAGTTAAAGTTTTGCAGGGAGCAAATATTTATATATTATTTAATGTAATCCCATTGACTTTCAATATATGTTTAGAAATGTTTCTATAGGAAAAACCAAATGGCCCCAACTCATAAGAAGAAATTTCACTTGAGAATCCTGCTACCCAACTTTAGGGAATATTTAGCCTTTGTCAAAAATATAGTCTGATTATATTTACTGCTCCTAATCACACTGGTAAGATGTTAGATGACCATCCTATTTGACCACACATATATTTTAAAAATACACTGGACACTAATTATTATCTCACTGAATGTCCTCATTATCTCAACTAAAGTTCTGAGTTATGAGATGTCTGTAGTTGATTAGTAAACATCTTTAGTAAGAGGAAGCAAAGGAAGGTGTATTTTCAGAGCAGATGTCTGTCTGCATTTAGCATAATAATGGACCTCTTTTTTTTTAATTTTTTATTTATTTGTCAGAAGGAGAGAGAGAGAGAGCACACAAGCAGGCAGAGAGGCAGGCAGAGGCAGAGAGAGAAGCAGGCTTCCCGCCGAGCAAGGAGGCCATGCGGGACTCGATCCCAGGACCCTGGGTTCATGACCCGAGCGGAAGGCAGGGGCTTAACCCACTGAGCCACCCAGACGTCCCTAATGGACCTCTTTAATATCCATGGATGGTGGTTCCAGAACTAGACCAAAAGAACATTCTGACAATGGCAGTGTTGATGAAACCAGCAAGAGTCCTCTTATCTTTGGAGGCAACTATGACTTCATATCTAAAATAGATCACTGTCTAATAAAATTGACCTAAACCAGATGTGGTCGAGGTGAGAGAGGATTATTATTTGGAGGAGAATAGATAAACCTACATAAAAATAATTTAGCAAGGCCTCTGGATATGTGATAGTAAATTGCAAACAGATGGTCCAACTGTCTGTCTTCTCAACAGTTATGGTAAGGAACAGTACTAGATACTCAGATGGTCGTAGGTAAAAAGCAAACCATCTGTATACACAAAGGAGTTTCTTAAGAAAAGGATAAGCAAAATAAGAGCAGAAACTGTAGAATCATAATTTGGGAATTAAAGATCTTTGGGGTAGTAGAACTACACAAGCCTTTAGATGGGCAAAATATGCCAAGAGAAATAATGGCTGGAAGGATAAAGCAAATTATGGGAAAGATGAAGGGAAAGAAAGAGAATGGGAAACATATTAGAGTTTATCATTTATGAAAGACTGACAGTACCGTGTTGAAAACTTCTGGGATATTTTCGTGTTATTTCTAATGGAACAAATGATTTTATGTGTATTGTGCAATCATATTTTATAATGAAAACTTGCGGAATTTCCTTTCTAACATTTTGAGGGCGAGGATGTAGAGCTGTCTTCTGTCCTCAGTGGCTCCAAACATAAATGATTACTTGGCTTGAGGCATTAGGGAATGGTGGGGACTGGTGAAGTGTCAGGAGCTGTTTATATTTAGAGGAAAGAGGATGGACTCTCTGACCCCTTCAATTCTAAATTCTTGCCTGTAAGTAAATTTCTTTACACCATATTCAGGACAGAATTAAATTTGGCTTCCTTAACTAACAGATCACCTAAGAGAAGATGGTCTCATGTGAACAAAGGTATTTCAAAGCCAAAAGAGTAACAACTCATTTCCACAATGGCACTTTTCTCTGTGAGCATTTGGTGCCCTATTGCTGATTCCAGGCAGCATAAACTTTGTACAGCTGACATTTTCTGACTCAACTCCTGCTATAATTGAAATTACTTTATTAAACAAGCTTGAATCATTTCAATTACTTCATGGCCTGGAGTGCTGGTGGCATACATGATGACTACATGCTGATTAAATTAGAGCTCATATACCCCAGAAAGATGTGCATACCAGAAAATGGCTTTCTCTTTCTTCAATATAAAAAAACCCTCTCTAATTCATATTCACTGGCTAGATCCCTTTGGGTTGTATATTAATATTCATAAGATAAACCACATAGGGAAAGCAGAAGATTAAAGTCAAGTCTCTTAATAAAGAAGCAAGAGTAATGACTACAGTAAAATCTCCAAAAATGCCATTATCCCCCCGAAGAGTGAACACTACTACTGTACATGTGTTGAAGCTGAGCAAGAGAACAATAAAAAATGAATTACTGCAGTGATTTGGATTTTAAAATACGCTAGAGAGGAATGAGCAAACACAAACACTTAGACCAGTAGAAAAGAATATCAGGATCAGATGGTTGTATAAAGCGCCAGCTTAAGAGCAGAGTATACAGTTCACCTTATTTTGATATGAGAATAGATGTGTACTATAGGAGATAGCACTAAAAATTATATTTCCCTTAAGTAGACTTTATGATTTTCTCTTGGATTCAGTGCTGAATTCTGAGGGCCAAGGTAAACTAAATCACTAGCCATAGAGCTTCCCAGTTAATTCTTTCTAGGTAACTGCTATACTTTTGCTCTCCTTTGACCATTTGTGTTGATCTCTTCTTAGTAAGATGAGGAAATTATACTTGCATAGATATCGCCTTCCCTTGTTCCTTCCTTCCTTCCTTAGATGTTTACTGAGTGCCCATTTTGAGCTGGATACTTTCTTAGGAGCCAGGGATCCAGGAATTGGCAGGCAAAGCTTCTGCCTTCAGGAAACTTAATAAGTGGGAAAACAATGAATATCAAAATCAGTTATAAGTAATAATTTCAGAGAGTGAGAAGTGCTATAAGAAAAACAAAGCTAGGTATTTGGGTATTAGGCATGATATGCGTATTAGGGGTGACTTGTTTGTTTTTGATGGGAGCTGCTATTTTAGATGGGGATACAAGGGAAGATGCCTTCTCTTTGAGGAGGAGGCATTTGAGAAGAGAATATTTGCATATTAATGCCATTATAATAACATTTTATTTTTGTATCGTGCATTAGATTTTCAAATAAAATATATTATTTAATGATCATATCGATCTTGTGAGATCAGAATTAGGATCTCATTTTTCTAAATGAAGCTAAGAAAGCTTAAGTGACTTGTCCCAAATTTACATAGCCAATGTATGGCAGAATTTGGGTCACATGGTTTATATTAAAAAGAAAATTTTATGTTGAATTACTGTATTATACACCTGGAAATAATGTTACACTGTAACTATACTGGAATTAAAATAAAAGGCTTAATAAAAACAAAACAAAAAAAAAACAAAAAAAAAAAGAAAATTTTACTATGACAGAGAAAATTATGGGATTTAAATAAAACCTAAAATCCTACTACCACAAAGATATTATTTTTGCATAACTCCTTTTCATCTGTGTATATATATAGGTAAGTTTGTGTGCATGTCTGCACGCATGCAAGAGAGTGTATAGTGATTTGAGAAGAAATGAACTCTCAAAAGTTTACTATTCAGTGACTAGGTTATACATTTACATTTGGTCAAAACCAATTTCTGTAGGAATCATGACAGTCATCTATAATTTGCAACTATGAAGATGTGCCTCTTATGTCCCAAGGCATATGTTAATCCTGTAGTCTAGTTCATCCCAAACACATTTTAGCATATCCTCGTTAGAGGGTAAAATGGCAGCCCCAGTGCAATCCTTTATGTCCTCATGGCTACAAAATGAGGTTCTTGACATAATCTACATGCAAACCACATGTTTCTATAATCTGGTTGATTGAGTAATATAATTTTTAAAATGTCCAATTCTTTTTGAATTATAATCAGTTTCTCCCTTTGTGTATTTTTAATTAATTGTACATGCCATAATTTGCTAAGTGGTTTAATTGTTGAATGCAGGTTTTCTTGCCCTAAACTGTTAGTACAATTTCCGTTTATTAAAACAATCCCCATGCTTCAAAAAGCTCATCTCGCTTCTGCCAGAGCTTGAAGGAGTTGCATCTTCATTTTTTTGGTTTTGTTCAAGGAAGCTTTCCTATAACAACTTGTCCCAGGGAGAGGGAACGGCATACACCAAAGCTTGGAAACTGATACTTAGAGAGAGGAGGAGGGTGACAAAAGATGAAGCCTGAATCACATGCCCTAAGAGGCCATACCTGGAAGGGCACTGATGCCCTGCTGGAGAGTGTGCACTTTCTCAGGATGATGGGGAGTCACGGAAAGGTTTTAAGCAGGGAATAGACATCTTTACTTAATCCCTTTGATTATTTTTCAAGTGTCATTGTCTTTTTAAAATTCCTATAAATTTCGTGAGAAACTGGCTGAGTTTATTATGTGGGAGGGTGTTTTTGTCCTCAGTTCTGAAGCATATAAATAGACATAACCAAAATAATTTTTTCCTTTTCTTCTGAGCATAGCTTCTGTTGTTACTGGAGGGATTTGATAAGCTATGAAAAAATATATATTCATATTTTCAAATGTACTTTTCAACTAAAGATTTTAGTGCATCCATGTCCATGTGTTTGGGAGTATTCATCCCATCATCTAGACAGCTCCATTTCTCCTTCTTTTATTTTCTTATCTCCTTCTTGGAAAGCAGCAATTAAATTCAGTGCTGTATCAGAATTAGAAAGTAACAAAAATATCCATGGTATTATCATTTGGGTTCACACTGTTTTAAACCACAGTCTTGAAGAAGATTGAAAAATTGGAGTTTGGGATTGAACACTGACTGACTTGCCAGTAGTTACCTTCCTGTGGAGATTAATATTTTCTTCTGTGTGGAGAAAAGAATGACTTATAAGATGTATTTGACTGTCAGAGGACGAGAACTCGTAAAATGGCTTTACTACACAATAATAGCTGTAATGTGTTGTTTCTCTCTCTCTCTCTCTCTCTCTCACACACACACACACACACACACACACACACACACAAACAGAATTTGCAAAACAACTCTATAAAGTAGGTATTATCCCCATTCCAAAGTGAGGAAACCAAGGGTTAGGGAAGTTAAGAATCTTGTTGCAGGTAGAACTTGGCTTTGAATGAGGTTCTGACTTGAGATGCTGCTTCTAACCATGTCATTCAGCTCCTTCCACTTCAGCAGGCCAACTTTTGGTGAAGTCACCTCTGTGGACCTCAGTTTTCTATGCATTATAGAAGTTGGACTAGATAAAGAGGTTGGGCTAAATTATCTCTAAACTTTGTAGTTTAGACATTCCTTAAGTGGTCTCCCTCTTAGACATTGCCAGTTATGAGCAATAACATTATTTAAAGTAATTACTTTATGTTTGGTTTTCAGAAACCATTTTCTTTATAGGAAGCAATAAGGAATCAAGGCTGCTGATAGTCCAACAGTGAATGATGAGGACAGGAGTTTTAACAAGCCCAGGCATTGGAGCTTGAGGTAGCTGGATGCCAGTCCCAGCTCTGACTGACACTCATTCACTACCTGAGTCACATAACATTTTTGAGATCCTTATCTGCTTAACTGTGATGATGATATCTAACTTGCAGAGTTGTATGAAAATTAGAGGTAATGTTTGTTTTTAGGTTATCATTGATATTCAGTGAATATTATCATCTACATTGTTATCATTGACATCAGTGTTCTTATCAGAAGCCACAACTTAGTGATAGAAAAGAGAGAACTTGCTATGCTTTCCTTTGATATCTACTCAAAAAAAAAAGGTCTGAATTAAAGAACTGGTTCACGCTCAAAACTCTGGGTTAGAGCTAAGTGTATATAAGTTGAATATAGTATTTATTCATTCAACAAATATTAATTGAACACCTACTTTATAGCCATGTGGCTATTTTATTAGTACCATTCATTATTTTTTTGAGAGAGGGAGAGAGTGTGGGGAAGGGCAAGGGAGAGGACGAGACAGAGTGTTAAGCAGGCTCCACACCCTGTGCAGAGCCCAACATAGGGGCTCGATCTCACAACCCTCAGATTATGACCTGAACTGAAATCAAGAGTTGGATGCTTAACCGACTGAGCCACCCAGGCACCCCTGCTAACTTGCTTTTTAAACCATGGATTTAACAATAAGCAAAACAGTTCCTGTGCTCACAGAACAAGATTTAAGTGGGCATGACAGAAATAGATATAAACTAAGTCCATAGTGATTAGGGCAATGATGAAGAATAAAGCAGAGTAAGTGGAGAGAGTATAAGTTCCTTTTTTAATAAAAGTTTTATTTATTTATTTGACAGAGAAAGAGAGCACAAGAAGGCAGAGCTGCAGGCAGAGGGAGAAGGAGAAGCAGGCTCCCCATGGAGCAGAGAGCCCTACACAGGGCTTGATCCCACGAGCCTGGGATCATGACCTGAGCTGAAGGCAGATGCTTAACTGACTGAGCCACCCAGGCACCTTAAGAACTTTGTTTTATATATACAGTCATGAGAGGTGAACTCTCTCATTAGGTGATATTTGAGGAAAGACCTAAAGGAGTGAAGGAGCAAACGATGTGGCCATCTAAGGAACATTCCAGGCAAAGGGAGCAGCATGTGCTAAGACTTTGAGGAGGAGATGTACTTCAGTGCTTAAAGAAGAGCAAGGAAGCCAGGGTGTCTAGAGCAGAGTGCTGAGAGTAGAGTGAAGAGACGATAGAGTGATGGCAAGAGTCCTTCACCATCATTTCTCTCATTACTATTTACAACAGTCCAAATTGGGGAGAGAAGTAAAATGTAAGGCAAGGAGTTTGCAGATGGACCAGAGCCCCCTCTGCTTATTACCAGCTCTGGGATTTGGGGCAGGACGCTTAGGTTTCTGAGCCTCAGAGTCCTCTGCTATAAATGATCATAATACCTGTCTGTTGACTTTACAGATTACTGTGAGGAGCAGATGAAAATGCTCCGAAAAAAAGATGAAGTAGATGCTCCTTCACTGGGGTACATGGCCGGGCTTCAGACATGTTTAGGAACCTCCTGAAATTGAATGTGAAATTTGCCTTTATTATTCTCTCCCTAGATTCTCAAAGGTTTGTCGTCAGATTCTCAAAGGGTTTTGTGATAATGTTGCTGGAAAGCACTAACATCAGAGACAGTAGAGTTGGAATTATTTGCTCTGACCAGGTGTGCTATAATCACAATGTTTTCTGTGCTTAAATGTGGATTAAAAATAGCCCTGCATATAGTAGTGGTTCTCAGAGTTGAGCATGCATCAGAATCACCTGGAGGATTTGCTGGTCCCCACCCCCAGGGCTTTATGATTCAGTACGTCTGAGGTAGAAACTATGAATCTGCATTTTTTTTCATTTTGGAACTTAACTTATTTACATGGCATCTGTTATCAGATGTGTCATTAAAGAAAGGATATCACACAGAAGTATAGTTGACAACAATGTTACATTAGTTGCAGGTGTACAACATTGTGATTTGACAGGTTTATACGTTATGCTACCCTCACAATCTGCATTTCTAATAAGTTTCCAGGTGATGCTGCTACAGCTGCTCTGGGACCCACATTTTAAGCATCACTAGCATACAGTGTGGATAAGGTCTAGACAGTTAGTAGGCAGGTCATTGGGGAAACTGCTAATGTCCCTGAATAGATAACAGTAATGGCCTCTACTTCAGACTTTTCTGTTGAAAAGAAAAATACGTCTCTTTGCATTTTGGTCAGTGTGTGTGAATTCATTACTAACGCTGTCTTCTTTCTTGAGCAGCATGCCACAGCTCAACAACTCTTAACATCTTTTTTGGGGGGCCAAAATGGTATAATATTGCATCTGACAACATGCCTGCTATTTCCCTGCTAATCTCACAGAGTAAGAGCCTTGTTGTCTCAAGCCCAGCAACTGGCAACGGCTGCTGTGTGGGCTGAATGGACCCTTTAATTGGGGAAGTCACAGGGTTCTCTGTAAAGCCTTTCCAAGAATTTGAAAATACATTTTCTTTTGAAAGAGACAGAAAGAGGCTTTTGGAAGTAAGTACTTTTTGAAGATATTTACATCAGTAGTGAATAGGGAGGAATTGAAATGTAAGCACCATTTGTAGCTTGGACTCTGTATTTTTTATTGTGTAACATGGTCCAAAGCCACCTGCCCTGTTCCTTCTTTAGGAGAATGATGCACACACATTTTACAGGGCAGTCCTGGACAGCAACAAATAACACTGGCAAATAGCATTGAAATATAACTGCTAACCGACAGCACCCAGGATGAGAAACACTTGGGCAAAACGGCACTGCAAAGCAGAAGAACATATTTTAAACAGGCTGAAAATGTGCTCTGTGATAGATAGAGTTAAATTTGGCTAATTTCATTTGTCCTCAGAAATGCCATTTTTCAAAATCTTACTTCATTGCTATTTTAATTTTCTCTGTCCTGCCCTCATCTTCATTTTCTGTTTGCCCTTAATCCTTTAATACATTCTCCTTATCTTTCCTTGACTGTTCCGAATACTTAATGTTTGGAGAAACTCTTTTTCAATCAGATCTTGTACCTGTCAAGGAACAGTAAATAAGCATAGTATTATAGATTCAATTTTAAAAAGGCTATTTAAGTCACATCAGTGTGAGTCATATTAATATCTGAGATGCTACGGGACTTTCACAGGCCTGGAAGTTGGATGAGACTGAAACGTCTTAATCCTTGAAATGTGGAAGAGGAAGAGAGAGATAACACCTTCACTTTTACACAAGCAAAACTTGTTTGTCCAAGGACACGCAGACCCTTAGAAACACAAAGCAGAAAGAACTGGTAGACCGTTTGCTGGTTGAGGGGCCATTTTGTATGTTTGCCTGTACAGGTTTCTTCAGTACCCCCAATAGCTATCCCCTTCAAAATCAGATAGGACTTACTCTCAAGCACTTGCAAACTATTTTTAAACAAGCCAGAGCTAGGGCATTAAAAATGGGGAATAGCTGTAAATCCCAGAAAAATAGTGTATGGGTAAAACTGCAGATATTTATGCAGTAGTTTTGGTTCCAAACATCCCCGTTTCTCAAGACATTTGAATATTTTTGGTTTACAAAATACTTCCACTTGTTTTTTTAATGTTAGAAGTGTCTACATTTTTATAACTCCTACTAAGGTATCTTATGTTCATTACTGTCTCCGTACAAGCTAGTGATCTGGTGGCAGTGGTACGCTTTATGAGCTGTCTTGGGATATGCTACATATTATGTTAAGGCGAGGAGGGAGAAGATAACAAACAAATCATAAAGTCGTTCGTTCTTCTAGACAATTTTACATCTGTTTTCCTCACTTTTTAACATTTTAAATGATCTATATGTTTGGCGAAGTAAGATGTTTGTGTTGCTTTTTCATGCTTGGTGCAATTAAGGACTGTGTTCTTATCAAAATATATGTTTCACACAGGTGTGTTTGTGTGTGTGTGTGTTTTAACCAAACAGTGAAAAGGAGATTTGGATCCTTATTTTGGTTATGCCATTAACAAAGTCAGTCATTTCTGAGTCTCTTTCTCTGTTGCAAAGGGATAATAATAGCAAGTCCTGCAGGTCCAGATATAATATGGACTCCAAGATATAGGAGAATGGTACAAAATTTTTTGTGCTTATCAAATTGCCCATGTGGTATTTGAGTTAATGCTGGAGTACAATCCTCATTATGAATTAATACATTGATATTTTAGTTTGTCAGTTCATTTATGGACATTTGTTTAATGCAGCGTAATCTCACTTGGACCTGACTGCTTTTGGGCTGATTTGGTACAAAGATAAAGGTGCATTGTATGTAAAGCTGACTCAAAAGGCTTAAATTTACTTGTGTATTTTGAACTTTTGCACATAAATGATCACCATAATAAAAATTAAAAGAAAAAATGATACATTGGGATGAAATATTTATAATGAATGTGATGGCTAAATGATTAATGGCCTCAGTGTATAAAGAGGTCTTAAAGATTGATAAGAAAAACTTCAATCACAATAGAGAAAAGAACTAGGCAATTCATAAAAGAAGAAAATTAATGGCCAATAAGAATAAAAAAGTCAAATTTCATTAGTAATCAAAGAAATATGAGCTAAAATCAAACACTGTTCCTCTTGATCAAATTGGCAAAGATCTAAAAAGATAATATTTAATTCCTATTTACTCAATAAAAATGGCTTCCCTTGTACCCTTAAGACGGCCCTGAGATTTTAGTATGCACCATTGTAGCACACTGTCATTTCCTTCCTGGAAAATGCAACAATGGGGATTGAATCCAAGCTCTGGATTCTGGCACTCCAGGTTAGATTCTCAGTACTACTACTTAGCTTTGACCTTGAAGAGGCTGCCAATTTCTTAAGCTTTCTGAGCTGTACAATGTGGATAATGTCTAATTTGCAAATTTTTTTTTTTGTGAAGAGGCAGTTAGTAATGCTTCTAGAAGAAAGTAGTGCTTAATCAATGGTGGCTATTCTAGACTATTTTCTATAGCTTTAAAGATAAAATTTCAAAATTTGTGTTTTGTAATGTAAAAGATTTGACCCTTCAGAATATGTGTTAGATGCAAATATTGGGCAGGAACTGTCTAATCAGTAAATTTCAGGCTGCTAGATTTAGGGAACTGCAGTTGATGAAGCTACTATATTTAAAATGTGAACACTGAACAATTGAAGACAGAGAGACAGAGAAAGGTTCTGATAATGATAAGCAGGTTATGTGTATGGTTGTGGAAGAGCTTTGGAGCACAGAACAAGAAGACAGGTAAGACCAGGTCAGGAAAGCAACTGGCAACTTATGCCAGGCAGATGTTTCTCTAATTGTACAGTGATGAGCAATTGGAATGAACAACTATCAAGACGTTTATAGTTTATTCTGTATACGTATAGACTTCCTATCTACCAGTTTCATATCTATTCTGCCTGGGAAATAGCAAGGCTTTAAATTTAGGTCTCCCTTATCCAAAATGCATCTTTTCCCTTATTTGGGGAATTTTTGCAGAATGTCCGTCAGTTGACTGAAGTCACTAGCTAGCATTAACTTCTGTCCCTCAGCTTCTTCTCCATGCTGGCTCCCCCGCATTTATACCAGCTGCTGGCAGACTCTGGAGAGGCACTTCTTGTGGCTCTGACATCATGAGAATCCAGTATCCACACGGAGGGTGATGTCTTTGGGGCGCCAGAATTAAGGTGGCTCCCAGCAGAAGCTGAGCAAAGGACCCCTTCATCTCAGCCATTCTCATCCAGGTCCTTGAAGTTGATCTGCTTGTGCCCAGGGAACAAGTGGACTTGTCCAGGAGACTACAATGGACAATGCCCAGTTCTGGTCAAAGTATCTTCCTTGTCTTCCTTTATGGTTTTCTCACTCCATCAAAATGTCCTCTCTCCTCCCCCAAGTGTAACTATTTCCCTCTCCCTTTCTCATCCCAAAGTGGCCCTGCAGGAGACCAGTGATATTGCCTGTGCGTGGGAGTGTGGTCTACAGCTCAGAGGCTTACCTACCTAGTTCTAAGCCTACTTAAGTCTTAAAAGGGTCTTCATTCATTCCATTATGTAAGGGGCAGCCATCCTCAATGTCTGTTTGTCCATATAAAGTTTTCAGGGAAAGAATCTGCATCCTGATGGAACAAAGTGAGGAAATTTGAAATTAAAAGGAACAGTCTGCTTCCTGGGGCTGGCTAACAAGTTTGGCATGTTTTTACCCCTTCCATCAGGGCCTGAGCAAAGCTTGTTTTGGCCTGGGTGTGCCTCACTTTCTCTATGCTTCTGAATAGTTTATGCTTTCTGATGCTCTGTTTTATCAGCTTACAATTTTCCTCGGATAACAGCAAGCAATTTCTCATTTCTTTCCTCCTTTGATGTGTGATCTTTCAAATATTCATAGATGTTTTCCCTGCCTTTTTGTTGTGAACTGGGGTATTTATCTTCAGTCCTTCAGCCATATCGGTTTTGCTATTCTGAGTTCTTACCCAAATGTAATGTTACCCAGACTCTAGAAACCTTCAGCTGCTAGAGTCTGGTTCGCAGAGTGGAATAAGAAAGCAAAAGATTTTGGGCAAATGGCTTTGGGCCTTGTAGCCATAAACGAGGATGATATACTCTTGCCTGGACCAGACACTGTGTCATTTCTCTGAGGTGGAACCTCAGCTCAGGTTATCCTGTTCTTCCTACTCCAGAAGGGGCACAACTGTGACACCCAAGGGAAGGGAACCAGTCTTTTTGTTTTTTTCTTGGATGGAATGAAAACATTAAATTTAGGAAGCCCTGTGTTCTCTTCTGAGTAGAGTGGGGTTCAGGTGCAGGGGTCACAGGAGTGAGAGAACAGAGGTGTAAGGAGCCAGCTCCATAATCTTGGGTAAGTGACTTAAGGTCTCTAAGCTCAGTTCTCTTAACTGTAGAAAGCTGATAATTTTGAGGATAACTGAAATGTTTGAACAAGGTTTCGATCACTGGGAGCATATAGTAGGCTCAAAATAACAAAAAGATTGCTGCTATTCATCTCGGAACTAGAGAAACTTAGTATTATATTCTACCTCTGCTACTCTCTAGCCATGTGACCTTCTGTCAATGGTGAGCAAGCTCTGTAAAAGGCTAGAGAGTAAATATTTTATACTTTATGTGCCACATCCTCTCTGTTGCAATTATTTGACTCCACCATTGTACTGAAAGCAGCTGTAGCCTATATAGAAACAAGTGGACATCATTGTGTTCTGATAAAACTTTATTTATACACTTGAAATTTGAATAGCATCATGTCACAAGCTGTTATTCTTCTTTTGACTTTTTCCAATCATTAAAAAATATAAAAAAGCGGGGCACGTGGGTGGCTCAGTGGGTTAAAGCCTCTGCCTTCGGCTCAGGTCATGATCCCAGGATCCTGTGATCGAGCCCTGCGTTGGGCTCTCTGCTCAGCCGGGAGCCTGCTTCCCTTCCTCTCTCTCTGCCTGCCTCTCTGCCTACTTGTAATCTCTGTCAATTAAATAAATAAAAATCTTAAAAAAATATATATATATAAAAGCATTTTTAACTTGAAGTTCAGGGTGGTGAGTGGATTTGGCCTGTGGGCCATAATTTGCTGTTCCTTACCTTACCTAAGGTCCATACTACATTCCTATAACTTTTAGTTTCTTTTTGCATGAATTGTGCTGATTTGTATTTCAAAGAGGTAAAGTGCTTGACATATAATGGGTGTTCAATAAATTGTAGTTGTTATAATAATAACATTAATAGTAATATTATTAACATTAGAGAGTGGGGACTCATATGCTATTATGGTCTATATTTCTAGTTTAATATGGTTACAGTTAAGAAAAAAGATTTCATTTGGTTGCTCCCTCCACTTCCCTTATTTTGTTCATTTTTTAAAAAGATTTTATTTATTTACTTGACAGAGATCACAAGTAGGCAGAGAGGCAGGCAGAGAGAGAGGAGGAAGCAGGCTCCCTGCTGAGCAGAGAGCCCGATGCGGGGTTCGATCCCAGGACTTCGGGATCATGACCTGAGCCGAAGGCAGAGGCTTTAACCCACTGAGCCACCCAGGTGCCCCTGTTCATTTATTTTAGTAAGAAAGTATTCTTATCCAGCGGAATCCCAATAGCCAAAGAGTTCCTTTCAGTAAAGTAATGTGACTTTCTTTAAAGATTAGTCAGTTCAGTTTACCCTAGGGTATTTTCAATGGAAAAAAACACATGTTTTTATTTGTGTGGAAATGGAATTAAAATGTCTTGTTGAATATTTCCACTGATCAACTCAGATAAATTGTTTTCTTTTAAAAAAAATTTAGTTTCAGTGTCGTTAACATACAGTGTTATATTCATTACAGTTGCACCATGGAGTGATTCAGCAATTCCATATATTACTCAGTGCTCATCAAGATAAGTGTTCTCTTAATCCCCATCACCTATTTCACCCATCCTCACACCCACCTCCCCTCTGGTGACCATCTGTTTGTTCTCTATGGTTAAGAGTCTGTATTTTTAGTTTGTTTTTCTTTCTGTTTTTCCCCTTGTTTGTTTTGTTTCTTAAACTCCACATATGAGTGAAATCTTATGGTATTTATCTGACCGGCTTACTTCACTTAGCTATATTCTATAGCTCCATGTGTTGTTGCAAATAGCAAATTTTCATTCTTTTATACAGCTGAATAATATTCCATCACACACACACACACACACACACAAACACATGCACACACAGACACAGACACCTGACTTCTTCTTTATCCATTTATTTATCAATGAACAGTTAGGTTACTTCTATAAATTGCTATTGTAAATAATGCTGTAATAAACATAGGGGTGCACATGTGCCCTCAAATTAGTGCTTTTGTATTTTGGGAGTAAATACCCAACAGGGAAACTACTGGATCATAGGGTAGTACTATTTTTAATTTTTTAAAAAAGATTTTATCTATTTATTTGTCAGAGAGAGTGAGCACAGGCAGACAGAGTGGCAGGCAGAGGCAGAGGGAGAAGCAGGCTCCCTGCTGAGCAAGGAGCCCGATGTGGGACTCGATCCCAGGACGCTGGGATCATGACCTGAGCCGAAGGCAGCCACTTAACCAACTGAGCCACCCAGGCGTCCCATCATTTTTAATTTTTTAAGGAACCTCCATACCATCTTCCACAGTGGATGCACCAGTTTGCATTCCCACCAACAGTGCATGAGGGTTCCTTTTTCTGCACATCCTCATCAACACTTGTTGTTTCTTCTGTTTTTTACTTTAGGCATTCTGACAGGTATGAGGTGATATCTCATTGTGGTTCTGATTTGCATTTCCCTGACGATGAGTGATATTAAGCATCTCTTGATGTGTCTGTGGCCCATCTGTATGTCTTCTTTGGAGAAATGTCTGTTCATGCCTTCTACCTATCTTCTAATTGGATTATTTGTTTCTTGGGTATTGAGTTGTGTAAATTCTTTATATATTTTGGATACCAACTCTTTTTCAGATGTGTCATTTGTAAATATCTTCTCCTAATCATAAGATGTCTTTTAGTTTTCTTGGTTGATTTCCTTTGCTGTGCAGAAGCTTTCTATTTTGATGCAGTTCCAAGAGCTTATTTTTCCTTTTGTTTCCCTTGCCTCAGGAGACCTGTCTACAAACATGTTGTTAGGACTCATGTCAGAGAAATTACTGCCTGTACTCTCTTCTAGGATTTTTATGGTTTCAGGCCTAACATGTAGGTTAATGCATTTTGAGTTTGTTTTTGTGTATGCTGGAAGAAAGTGGTCCTGTTTTACTGTTTTGTATGTAGCTGCCCAGGATTCCCAACACCATTTGTTAAAGAGACTGTCTTTTCCCCATGGCATGTTCTTTCTTCCTTTGTCAAAGATTAATTGACCATATAATTGTGGGTTTATTTCTGGGCTTTCTGTTTGGTTCCACTAATCTATGTGTCTGTCTTTGTGCCAGTACCATACTGCTTTGATTACTGCAGCTTTGTAATGTAACTTGAAATCTGGAATTGTGATGCCTTCAGTTTTGTCTTTCTTTTTCAAGATGGTTTTGGCTATTCAGGGTCTTTTGTGGTTCCATAGAAATTTTAAGATTGTTTGTTCTAGTTCTGTGAATAATGCTGTTGGAATTTTGATAGGGATGGCATTTGATGTGTAGATTGCTTTGGGTAGTTCAGACATTTTAACAATTCTTGTTCTTCATCCAGGAGCATGGAATATCTTTCCATTTCTTTGTATAATCTTCAGTTTCTTTCATCAGTGCTTTACAGTATTCAGAGTATAGGTCTTTCACCTCTTTGGTAAGTTTATTCCTAGGTATTTTATTATTTTTGGTGCTATTGTTAAGTGAGATGGTTTTCTTCATTGCTCTTTCTTTTGCTTCATTATTAGTGTATTGGAATGCATCAGATTTCTGGATATAGATTTTTGTACCTCGTGACCTTAATGAATTCATTTATCAGTTGTAGTAGTTTTTTAGTAGAGTCCTTGAGGTTTTCTATATAAACTATCATGTCATCTGAAAATAGTGAAAATTTTACTTCTTTTTTTTATCAATTTGGATGCTTTTACTCCTTTCTCTTGTCTGATTGCTGTGGTTGGAACTTCCCATACTCTACTGAATAAAAGTGGCAAGAGTGGACATCATTGTCTTGTTCCTCACCTTAGGGGTAAAGCTCTCAGTCTTTCACCATTGAGTATGATGTAAACTCTGTGTTTTTCATATAAAGACTTTATGATGCTTAGGTATGTTGCCTCTAAACCTATTTTGTTGATGGTTTTTATCATGAATGGGTATTATACTTTGTCAAATGCTTTTCTGCATCTTTTGAAATGATCATATGGTTCTTATCTTTTCTCTTATTGAGATGATGTATCACACTGATTGATTTGCTAATATTGAACTACCCTTCCATCCTAGGAATAAAACCCACTTGATCTTGGTGAATGATTTTTATTAATGCATTGTTGGACTCAGAGTGCTAATATTTTGTTAAGGACTTTTGCATCTATGTTTATTGGAGAAACTGCCCTATAGTTCCCATTTTTTGTTGTGTCTTTATCTATCTGGTTTTAAAATCAGGGTAATGTTGGCCTCTCAAATGAATTAGAAAGTTTTGTTTCTTCTTCTATTTTTTGAAAAGGTTTGAGAAGGACAGTTATTAACTCTTTGTAAATATTGGTAGAATTCACCTGTGAAGCTGTGTAGTCCTGGATTTTTTTTTGTTGAGAGTTGATTTGATTTCATTGCTGGTAATTGGTCTGTTCAGATTTTCTATTTCTTCCTGCTTTAGTTTTGGTAAGTTATATGTTGCTAGAAATTTATCTGTTTCTTCCAGATAGCTCAGTTTCTTGACATATGCTTTTTCATAATGTCATAATGTTCATAAAATAGAGTCCTTTTATTTCTCAAGTGTCGTTTGTTATTTCTCCTCTTTTGTTTCTGATTTTGCTTATTTGAGTCCTCTCTCTCTTTTTTGGATGAGTCTGGCTATAGGTTAATCAATTTTGTTGCTCTCTTCAAAGAACCAGCTCCTGGTTTCATTAACCTATTCTATTGTTTTTTTAAATTTTTGTTATCATTTATTTCTACTTTAATCTTTAGGATTTCTTTCTTTCTGCTGGATTTGAGTTTTGTTTGTTCTACTTTTCCTGGCTTCTTCAGGTGTAAGCCTAGGCTGTTTATTTGAGATTTTTCTTGCTTCTTGGAGTGGTAGGCCTGTATTGCTATAAACTTCCCTCTTAGAACCAATTTTGCTGGATGCAAAAGGTTTTGGATCATCGTGTTTTCATTTTATTTGTATCCATGTATTTTTTTCTTCCTTGATTTCTTGATGGGCAAATTCATTGTTTAGTAGCATGTTGTTTAACCTCCATATACTTGTGCTCTTTCCAGATTTTCTTCTTTTTTTTTTTTTTTAAGAACCAGATTTTCTTCTTATGGTCGATTTTCTAGTTTCATTGTGTTGTGGTCAGAGAAGATGCATGGTATAACTGTGATCTTTTTGAAATTGTTGAGACTTGTTTTATGACCTAATATGTGATTTATTCTGCAGACTGTTCCACGTGCACTTAAAAAGAATGTGCCTTCTGCTGTTTTAGGATGGAATGTTCTGAATGTCTGTTCAATCCATCTGGTCCAGTGTGTCATTCAAAGCCACTGTGTCCTTGTTAATTAGATGATCTGGCCACTGATGTACATCAGGTGTTAAAGTCCCCTACTATTATTGTATTACTATCGATTAGTTCCTTAATGTTTGTTAGTAGCTGCCTTTTGTATTTGGGTGCTCGCATGTTGGGTGCATAAATATTTACAGTTGTTATGCCTTCTTCTTGGATCGTCCCCTTAGTGGTTCTATACTGTTCTTATTTGTCTCTTGGTACAACTTTCATTTCACTGTTTTAAAGTTGACTTTGTCTGATAGAAGTTTTTCTACCCCAGCTTTCTTCTCACATCTGTTTGCATGACAAATATTTCTCCATCCTGTCGCTTTCAATCTGCATGTGTCTTTAGGGCTGAAGTGAGTCCTTTGTAGGCAGCCTATAGATGGGTCTTGTTTTTTTATCCATTCCAACACCTTCTGTCTTCTGATGGGAGCATTTAGTCCATTTACATTCAAGCAGTTATGGATGGGTATGGATTTATTGCCATTTTGTTATTTGTCTTGTGTTTGGTTTTGTGGTACCTCTTTGTTCCTTTATTCCCTTGCTCTCTTCTCTCATCATATGTTGGCTTTCTTTAGTGATATACTTGGATTCCTTTCTCTTTCTTTTTTGCAGACTTATTACTGGTGCTTGATTGGTGGTAACCATTAGGTTTGTATGTAACATCTGCTTATAGCAGTCTATCTGAAGTTGATGCTTGCTTACATTTGTACTCATTTTTGACTCCTTTCCTTATTTTAGGCATATGCTGTCATTCTTTACTTCCCTTTGCTTAGTGAGTCTCTTAAGTCAGATTTACTGATATTATTACTGCTTCTGAATTTTCTACTTTTGTTACTCTTACTTTGGTCTTTACTTTCCATTCACAGAATCCTCTTTAACATTTCTTGTAGGGCTGGGTTAATGGTCACGAAGTCCTTTCACTTTTATTTGTCTGGGAAACTCTATATCCCCTTCTATTTTGAATGATGGCTTTGCTGGATAGAGTACTCTGGCCACAGATTTTTCCTTTTTGGCACTTTGTTTTGTTTGTCTGTTTATTTTTAAAGATTTACTTGTTTTTAGAGAGAGTACAGGTGAGTGGGTAGAGGGACAGAGGGAGAGGGAAGAGAATCTCCAGCAGACTCCCTGCTGAGTGGGAAGCCTGATGTAGGCTTGATTCCACAACCCTGAGATCAGGACCTGAGCTGAAACCAAGAGTCAGATTCTCAACTTACTGAACCATCCAGGCACAGTTCTGCTCTTTGAGTATATCAAGCCACTCCTTTCTGGCCTACGAAGTTTCTGTTGAAAAATCTGCTGATAGGCTTATGGGTTTCCCCTTGTATGTAACTGATTTTTTTTCCCCCCTCCTCTTTCTTTTAGAATTCATTGTTTATCACTGCTTTTTGCCATTTTAATTACTTTGTGTCTTGTTGTAGACCTCCTTAGGTTGATTTTATTGGGGGATCTCTATGCCTCCTGGATCTGAATTTATGTTGTCTTCCCAAAATTCGAGAAGTTTTAGCCTTTATTTCTTCAAATAAATGTTCTGCCCCCCCCCCCCTTTGCGCTCTTTTCTTTTGGGATTCCTATAGTGTGAATGTTATTACACTTGCTGGAGTCACTGAGTCCCCAATGTCTGTTCTCATTTTGTATAATGTTTCCCTTTATCTACTTAGCTTGGTTACTTTCCATTACTCTGTCTTCTAGGCCATTGATCTGTTCTTCAGCTTCTTCTAACCTGCTCTTTAATCCATCTAGTATTTTAATTTCAATTATTATATTCTTCATCTCTGATTGGTCCTTCTTTTTATCTCTTTGTTAAGGATCTCATTGAGGTCTTCCATTCTTTTCCAGTGAGTATCTTTATGGTCATTACTTTAAATTCTCTATCAGGCCTTTATCTGTTAACAGCCTTTATCTGTTTCATTAGGTGTCTTGCTATGATTTTTCCTGTTTCTTTAATTTTTGACATATTTCTTTGTTTCCTCATTTTGTCTGTCTCTCTGCATCTGTTTTTGTGTGTTAGTGAAGACAGCTACATCACTTGCTTTTAAAAATATGGAACACTTCATGTACTTATGTGTTATCCTTGGGCAGGGGCTATGCTGATCTTCTCAATATAGTTCCAGTTTTCTAATATATGTGATGCCAAAGTGAGTACTTTAGTTCCTTTCTTGATAAGTTGTCTTATCAAATGGGTAGTTGAATGAATTCCAATTTTACAAGCTCCCCATTCATTGTATAATAAATAATTTCTGTGTTCTTTTTCCTGGGTTCTTATGAGGGAGCTTCTAAATCCTTAGGATTTCCCAGAGGACAGAAATGTCTTTGTTATTCACTGTGAGATCCTAGGATTACCTCTAAGTTTATGCTAATTCCTGATGGGACCCTAGATGTCAACAGGGAGACTGGCCAAGTTGGAAAAACAACTATGTGATTAGACAGTTAAGGCTTTGATTCAGGTGATATCAATGCCTCCTGACCTTTGGGGAAAGGAAAAGGGCTGGAGATTGAGGTCTGTCATGTGGTCAATGATTATCACAGCAAAGTTTAGTTGAGCCGTGGCTGGTAATCATACATTGATGTGCTGGAAAGATCACATGTCCTAAAGACATAGACGCTTTGTGTTTGTGACCCTCTTAGATTTTGACCTCTTCATTTTGGTGTTCCTGCCTTATGTTCTTTTAATACAACTTTAATCGTAAGTATAGCACTTCCCTGAGTTCTGTGGATTATTCTAGTGGACTTATATGTAGCTCTAAGTAATTTATAGAACAGCACATATTTTCACAGCTGACTCGATTCCTTGTGTACATATTTCCCTTGGCCAGACTCTAGAGGGGAAGAGGGTCAGCATTTAGGATTTAGGCAGGAAAGTTGTCCCAGTCCTTTGATTCAGAGCTCTACAAATATGACTTCTGAGTTTTATTATAATGTTTCAGACTAAGGATTTATTTTATTAGCTCACTTTACAGATGATGAGGGTGAGGCCCAGGATATTGGAGAAAAACTTATCCTAGTTAAAATTCAAGGCTCTTCCTGTGTATCAGAATGATGCCCTAAAACTTGCAATTGTATGAACTATTACATTACTACTTACTACTTATATATTGTCTTTCTTAACTCATAGTAATAATAATAAAATGATGAGCATATGTACTATTTACTATATGCTAAGAATGTTCTAAGTTAGTGTGTGTAAAAGTGTATGTATGCATGTCTTGATGTGTTTGGGCTGCTATAACAAAATTTGAGACTGTGTGGCTTATAGACAACAGAAACCTACTTTCCAACATTCTGGAAGCTGGAAAGTCCAAGATCAAGGTACAGGAAGATTCAATGTCTGGTGAGGGCCCACTTTTGTCAAGGGAGCTTTCTGACGCCTCTTTTATAAGGACACTAATTCCATTCATAAGGGTTCCACTGTCATGAACTGCTCACCTTCTAATAACCACACCTCTAAAATAGCACCACACAGCTGAGAAGTGGTGAAATTTGTATTTGAATCCAAGTACGTTGACTGTGGAGTTCATATTCTTAGTGACTGATGTATGCTTTTCCTTAGAAAAATTGTGATGACAGCTAATATACTGGGGGCTGTTGCTGTGTTCCAGACATAACATATGCCTGTGTTAATGTTTTTAATTGACATAGTCATTTGGTACTAAAGACTATTATTAACCCATTTTGTAGATGATGAAACCAAAGTACGGAGAGGTTATATACTTGCTGAAGGCCATCCACTTGGTTTAGCAGAGCTCACACTGCTGTGTAAAAGAATCACCCCAGTCAGTTCTTTAACTTGCTTGTGAAAGAATGTTTGGGTGACAAGACTGGATAAGGGGAGGGTAGTTTCCCTTGTGTGGTTCCTTCAGGACATTGCTAAACCTTGTAGAAAGAAAAGGAGAGAAGTGGGTAGGGGTACCATTGAGAATTACTCACATATGGCCTTAAGATACCAGAGATAATTCATAGATGGGAAGACAGTCCCTGAGTTACTTGTGGCCGGCATTAAAGCAGTAAATCCTCCATCCTCACGGGAATGTGTGTCAAGGAGCTCCTTTCCAGTTTCTAGTGCTGAGAGGATTGTCAAGTGCCGGGTGTTCCTCTTGTTTCTGCCTCTCCAGGCAGCCAGGAGACAGATTGGGCTGCAGTTTTGCTGAAGCTGGCCATTCTGCAGGTTCTTCAGAAACGTGATGGTGTATTTTTTCCTCGCGCCATTATGCTGTGGACACGAATTGCTGACTTATACCCTCTCTGTCACATCCTTTCTACTCTCACAGCCTCTGTTTACAGATCCTAGGGGATCAAGCCTTACTTTTACAAAACTGCAACTTAGCTCAACAAGCTTTTACCATGAAAAGAAGAAACAAACCTTTTAACAAATACATCTTTTAATTGTTTAATTTGGGAAGAGAAAGAATGAACTATAAATAATTTTTACACGGGTGTGTACACAGATAATTATTTCTCTAAAAAGAGTAATAGAGACAACAAAGTATGCCTGGTGGGGTGCACAGCAGTATGCTGGCAATATTGATCTGGAGACTGGAAGCTTGTTATCAGATAAGAAATTAAAAAGAAGAACCACACAGCTCACTCATACTCTGTGTGAGTGCGTGGCATCTGTGCTCTGGGTTCAATGCTGGCTTCCCATCTGCTTGGTGACACAATTTAAGGAGTCAAGGTGGAGACTGTGATCTATGGGTTCATGGTGATTGGATCCTCACTCCTGAACTGTGCCTCTTTCTCAGCAGGGGCTGGTGACAGCTGAAATACTGATGTCCTCTTGGGAAGAATTCTATATCGGGACTCTTCAGGCAGGGAGGTCCCAGGAGAGGGCCGTCAGAGGTAGAATGAATGTCCTGTTATTCTGCAACAGCCTAAATCTGTTGACTTTCACTGGCCCCTGGCAGAGTTGTTAGGCACTAGCATTTGGCTTAATTTAGTGATGACAGCTCCAGGGCAAGGGGAGGTAGGTGAAGGCCAGATTGACAGGGTTGTGGGCTCTGTGTCATTTCTTCTTTTCCTCTGTATCTCATCCTGACACCTCCTCTTGTGTTTTACTTCTCAGTTAAATTTGTTAGTTGGTCCCACCACCATCTATGCATGGTCCCCATCTGGGAACCCTGGAATCATTTTCCACTTCTTTTTTATTTCTCATGTCCAGTTAGCTATCTCAGTCTGGATACATGTTTTTCAGAAGAGACCATCTTCTTGAAACATGTTTTTCAGAAGATACCATCTCTTCCATTATTGAGATCTATCTTAGAACAGATTCTCCCCATAGGAGAGCTTCCTAACCAGTTTCTCTGCCATCAGTGTGGCCCTCTCCAATTTAAGAGCAACACAGACTCTAGAAAGATTTTTTAAAAAGTGGTAGCTCTCAAACTTTCCTGCATATATGAATCATCAGGGAGCTTTAAAACTGATGTCCAGACCAAATCCCATACCAATTTAATCAGGATCTCTTGGGGTTGGACCTTGGCATTTTTCTATATCTTCCTGAATGAATCCATTGTATGGTCATGTCTGAAATCATTGTCTGATCATACCTAATTCCATTTCTCTCACTCAGAAATTTTTAATGGCTTTTCATTACCTGCAGAATTGAAAGCTTGTACTCCTTGACTTTAAATTTCTAGACATTTCTAGACCTTTATGACCTGGCACTAACCATATTTTTGGTCTTTAATTATTTATTTAAATTCAATTTTGTTACTATATACTATATTATTAATTTCAGGGGTAGAATTTAGTGAGTCATCAGTTGCATATAACACCTGGTGCTCATTGTATCGAGTGTTCTCCTTAATGCCCACCACCCAGTTACCCCTTTCCTCCACCCACCTCCCTTCCAGCAACCCTCAGTTTGTTTCCTAGAGTTCAGCATCTCTTATGGTTTGCCTCCCCCTCAATTTTCATCTTATTTTATTTTCCCTTCCCTTCCCTATGTTCATCTGTTTTGTTTCTTAAATTTCACATATGAGCAAAATCATATGGTTTTTATATTTCTCTGACTGAGTTCTTTCACTTAGCATAATACCCTCTAATTCCATCCAGCTCATTGCAAATGGCAAGATTTCATTCTTTTTTAATGACTGAGTAATATTCCATTGTAAATGTATATACCACATCTTTATCCATTCATCTGTCAATGGACATCTGGGCTCCTTCCATATTTTGGCTATTGTGGACATTACTGCATAAACATTGGGGTGCAGGTGCCCTTTTGAAACACTATACTTGTATCCTTTGGATAAATACCTAGTAGTGCAGTTGCTCTGTCATAGAGGAGTTCTATTTTTTAAAAATTTGAGGAAACTCCATTTTCCAGAGTGGCTGCACCAGTTTACATTCTCACCAACATCCTTGCCAAACAACATGTTGTTTCCCGAGTTCCTAACCACTATTTTTTTTTAAAGATTTTATTTATTTATTACTTGAGAGAGAGAATGAGAGAGAGAGAGACAGCATGAGAGAGGGGGAGGGTCAGAGGGAGAAGCGGACTCCCTGCAGAGTCTGCTTCCATCCTGGGACTCCAAGATCATGACCTGAGCCAAAGGCAGTCACTTAACCAACTCTGCATCTTTCCATTCATTGTTCTAATCTACTGTCTTAGGTTACTCACTATTCTTTATAGGTGCCATGCCCTTTCTTGCCTTTCTTGCTCATATTTTTTTCTTCTTCTAGGATTGTTATTCTGTCATTCATTGACCCAGACAGTATTTTTACTATTTGCCATGTTAACACACCTTGTCAGGCAATGGTGAGAAAAAGAAGATGCTCTTCTCAGCCTCTTAGATCTTATAGACCTACTATAAATGTATATAATGTATAAATATATATAAATGTCACAGTTTTACTGTGACAGATACTATATAATGGAGGCCTACCATGCTATAAGGGCTTTAGTAGGGGGCTGATCTATTTAAAGTGGTGAAGGGTTTCTCCTGAGAAAGAGATGCTTGAGATTTCTTAGGGGACCTAATGGCTAAAGAAATAAAATTAGGTTTCTTACCTTAAAAGGAAAAGAAAAGACCATGATTATAGTAAACTCTTCCAGGATGAGTTCTAGTGGCAGACGGAGTGGTGTGAGCAATGGCAGGAGGAGGGCATGGCAAAGACACAGACTAAAAGAAGAGCTCGGTATCTTGACCAGATAGAGCAAGGGGGAGAGCATGGAGGTGTGAGATGGGGCTGGAGGGTAAATGGGGCAGGCTGCAAAGGGCCTAGAATCCTATTTATATTATGTACTTTGGTTCTAAGAGCAGTGGGAAGCCACTGAAGGGTTCTCAATAAGGGGATGTGGTGTTCTTGTGTGTGTGTGTGTGCTTTTTAAAAAAAATTTATTTTTAGAAGATACTTCTTGGCGCTGGCTGAAGAACAGATGACATAAAGCATATAAAGCACAGTAGATGTAGATAGATCAGGTGGTAGCTAATTAGTAGTACAGGCCAGAGAGAAGTGACTTGAAGGGCTTGTTCCCATGTCATCTCTGTGAGATGAAGCTCATCCAGAGGAAGAGAGGGGTGAGGATAAAAGTTGGCCTGGACTGTCCATAGGTTTCATACTACATTATAAACTACCCAGATGATGAGGCCTTCTTGATCTCTGGATCAGGAGGAGTGACACATTCTATAAGCATCACAACCACTCTTCCGTATCTTGAAAGCAGACTTTTCCTTCTCGTCATCCTTAATGAACACTCAGTGCTCACTGAAATGAGAAACAGCATATGGACTTTTGGAGCCAGATAGCGTGGATGGGACTTGTAGCTTCACCACTTCCTAGTTCTGTGAATTTGGGCAAATTAACTCATCTCTCACTGCCTTGGTTTCCTCATTCCCCTCAAAAGGTTGTTTACTGAGGGAGTTCATAAAATGTACTTTAACAGTGCCTGATACATGGTAGGTACTACATTTGTGTTTGCCATTATTGTTATTATTATTACTGTTATCTCTAATAAGAGCATTTATCTCATTTTGTCAGGATCTGGTTGCTTTAGGAAGGGGCTTGAAAGGAAGTAATAAGACTTAAATTTTCATCAGATCCCTCTCACATGATCTATAGGATATTTGTGTAGGCGGACTTTCTATTGTCTCTAATTTGCTCACCATGTTAGAGATTATGATGTTAATTTTAAGTAGCACTTGGACTGGGCAATGGGACACCCAGAAATTTAGTCAAACATTATTCAGGGTGTGACTATAAAGGTGTTTCGGGTGAGGTTACCATTAGAATTGGTAGACTGAGTAATGCAGATTGCCCTCCCTAAGATGAGTGGACCTCATCCAATCAGATGAGGGCCTGAATAGAATAAAAGATTGGGTAAGAAAAGTTGTCAGTGGTCTGACTGCTTCAGCTGGACATCAGTCTTTTCCTTCCTTTGGACTTGAACTGAAATACCATCTCTTCTTGGGTCTTGAACCTGCCAACTTTCAGACAAGAACTACAGCTTCCCTTTTCCCAGGTCTGCAGCTTGCCTGGGAGATCTTAGGACTAGTCAGCCTCCATAATTTTATGTTACTTCCTTATAATAAATCTATGTCTGTCTGTCTGTCTGTTATATGTTATTGGTTTTGTTTCTCTGGAGAACACTGAGTAAATATAGAGATGGTGAGGAAGGGTTTCTAAAACCTTCTAGTTTTAGTGGAAACCCTAAGAGTAAGTAGTATGATCCAAACTAGTAGCTGAAGACGTCTAGTTAGCACTCCCTCTATATTTACCCTACTTAAAAAAATGTCAATGTCATGACCATAGTAAGAAAAATCTCTAGCAAGTTTGACGCTGTATTTAATTATAGGTGCCTCATTCATCATGCCCATAGGCTGCTTTCTAGCAGGACCCCTCTGAGGAGCTATTTTTCCCCTTGGTCTAGATGAAGTAAGAGTTAGATGGGTCCCCTTTTTCTCTTTCCATTCTGGGTCTCTGGCTCCTTTCCTTATCCCACATCCATCTTCACAGTGTGGAGTCCAAACAGAATATTTTATTTCTTTCTTAATTTATCGCAGCTTTAAAGGAATCAAATGAATCTTTTTCTTTTTTTATTATAAAATTACTACAGCTTGTGTCTACTGGTACAGGATGCTTCTTTCCTACAGCATTGCCTTCCAGCAAAACACTGTGGCTCTCCTTTGTCCAAAGTCAAACTGTAAATCCAGTTACTTTATAACAATATTGAATGAAATGAAAATCTTTGAAGTTTCTCTTCTCTGACTTAACATTTGGTTGAGAAAAATGAAGTTGCCATTGTTTGAGCTGATGAAGATTAAATGGACTGCCTCTGAATTTAATTGAGTCTCTGTTTGAATAATATCCATGGTGGGTCCTACTGCAGTGTTTGGTGATTAATGGTGAGAATGAACAACAGTAACATCTGGACCCAAAGCTGTTCTTGGCTTAGAAGGTGTTCATTCCTTTGAGGAAAAGGATTCTCTGCATCATTGTCCAAATAATCATTAGCAGATAGATCAGCTGAGACATTTTAATTAAAGTTTCAAAATGTAGGGAGAAGAAAAGTTTCCTAACACTCTTTTTATGTATCTAAGTTAAAATAAAAATTATGTTATTAAAAAAGAAGATAGGTTTCTAATTCCTCTGAGGAAGAGAAGGAAGGGTAAATTATGAAGTAGCATTTGTTTGCTCATGAATAGGTACACAACATTGGCCTAGGATATGTTGCAATCAGTTGTTTTAAATACCATGCTGGGAGATACTTAAGAGAACTTTGAGGAATTATACATATTTGAGACCTAGTTTTGTCTGGTTTTATTTTATAAATTTTTATGAGCTAAATAAAATAGTAATTATGGAAGATATTAGTAATGAATAATTAAGATGATATAAGAAATAAAAGCATAGGAATGTTTTGGATGATTTTATTTTTACATGTTGACTATACTGGAATTATTACCAAATGTTGGGCAAATAAAATGACTTCTGCATCTGTGCTTATTACCATAAGCATTCCCTGGGAGGAGAGGGAGACAGCTAATCAAATATACCAACAAATTACTTGGAAAGGGTATCTTAACTGAAGATATTTTAGTTTAATGTTCAACTAAAAATATAAGGAATACATTTAACAGAGTAATTGTTTAGAAGATTTAACCATGAGGAGTTGCAAGATCTAGTAAAATGATTTACCTCATAGGGAACAAGTGTGTCTGACTCCCTATAATGTGAAATCTCTCCTACATGATAAATATTTGTCTTTTTAGCTTTGTCCTTTTTGGAATTGAAAACCCCACATACTTTCGGCCCAAGGTAAAAATACTTGCTTTGCACAGAATGACAAGTTAAGTGATGATCTTACATTGAGATAATAGTTCAATAAGAACATACTATTTTTTTGTAGAATATGCAAGCACATCTAATGACTTTGTAGGGTTGGAGTCTGTTTAGTTTAATTATTCAGCAAATATTATTGAGCTGCTGTTGTCTATAGCCACTGTACTTTATGAAGAATATGCAAGTGAGTTAGATCTGGCTCTGGTCCTCAGAGAGCTTATAGTCTACGAGAGGAGATCAGAAAACTTGAATTAAAGGGAGACTGTGGTAAGCATCACCATGGGTTGACAGAGAGCTCTGCTCATCAGAGTCATAGAGTCATGCAGCAACCCAGGGTAATAGAGCTTCCACCATTTGCTGCCTCAGATGTTGCTGGTTACCTGTTAAGAGAAAGGGTACTGGAGCATCTCTCATCACACTGGCAATTAAATGTTCAACCTAGAAAGGATACCTGTAACTTCCTCTACAACTCAAGGTCCAGAGAGAGTCACAGGGCTTCACCTGATCAGATAATGCAAATCTGTCATGTGCAAAACTACCTGGAACTAGAAATAAGTGGCAAGCAGAATTAATGGTTGTTCAAAGAGCTAATCCCCTTGTGTTGGAATATCCAGATGCCCTTGATTCTGTGGGATGAGATTAAATGAGAATATTTAGCAAGGATAATAATTTGGCTCTGGATTCATAATTGCAACACAGATTCAAATATCTGTGCTGGTGGTGTGAATCACGACATTTCATATTAAATAATAAAGATAGTTTCTTGCAGACCAATTTTAAGGAGAGATTTTTTGTGTCTGGTCTCTTGGTTGCTTTCCCTCTGTGATTGCAAGGGGCAGCAGTAACATTTAATTTAAAGCAAAGCACCTTCCTAAGCAAAGTGACTTGCTTGTCTAATGGTTCTTAACAAGATGTCTCTTGGGCTTTCATTTTCTCTGAGAACAGAAGAGGGTTAAGTGAGTTACAAGGAGATTTTCAAATTTCTCTGCCTTCTGGCTTTTTATAATATCTGGCAATGTTTGCCCCTCTCATTCTTCTTTTTCAATTTTTTTCAAAGTGATTCTTTGTATTTGTGATTTTGTGTATTTGTGATACAAAGTGATTATTTGTATTTGTTTCAACATGTGGTTGTTAAAATCATTTTTGTGCTTTTTAATGGTAATGCTATTTAGACAATAGAAGTAAACAGCGACAACCACAATAAAGCAAGATGAATAAAAGAGTTAAATATGAAACAAGGGTTAAATAATTATGTCCAAAACAATTCTATAAATCAAGTGAAAATAGTTGAATAGGTTGACACAGCCACCAAGAGCAACTCCCTAACTAAGAATAAGTTTGTGGTGTGATGAGACCTTGGCACCGCTCTCCTTTCAACTGCCCCTGAGCCTCTCCCTGCTGTGTGTGTGTGTGTGTGTGTGTGTGTGTGTGTGTGTGTGTGTGTGTAAGGGGTTCTGGGCTACAGTGCTGATGCTGGGCAGGACTTGGGGGTGGGGTAGACAACTGGGTTTTCCCATGTCCTGGAGTGAATATGAACATTCTTTGAACTCCCATGTCCTGGAGTGAATAGGAGCATGTTCCTAGGCCTGAGTTGGAGATCAGGCCCAGGGGACAGCTCTGTGGTCAGGTAGCCAGGCTGCAGATGCAGGAAAGGTGGAGGAAAGCCCTGAGTGTTTTTGTTTCATCAGAGGGGTGGTTGGGGTGAGTCATTGGGGGAAGCAGCGCTCAATTGAAGGTGGAAAGATGACAAGAGAATCCTACAGTCCAGCACTTACTTTTGGTACTCCTGGGAAAGGGGCTGGGTGGCCTGAGGGTGGCTCTTCTGTTTTGGGGAAAGGGCCCAAGGCCCCAGACACTGAGAGCGGGGGCTCAAGAACAGGGGGTGGGGGGTGAGCTCTCGTCTTTGTGATCACTGTACTGCAAGCCTGTTTGTCATTACTACTATTCTAGAATTTTCTATATTTCTAACATTCATTTTACAAAGGGATGATCCTGTTGGGAATTATAAATGTATTGAAACATCTTGGCCAAATTTATGAAAGTCAGATTCATAAATGGCTTCTGAGACACATTAGAATATAGTTCATCTTTAAAGGTGACCTGTGGGAGGATAAGTAAGACTTTCTGAGCCATCACTGTCTTCTGGAATTCTCCAAAGTCTCACCATGTCAAGAGAGAATATGTTTTATAAGCATCATCCAGAAGTTAGTGTAGAGTAAGAGTTTTATTATATGATCACTGGAGAGGTTTCAGATAGTCAAAACTCTACTTTTAATGAACAGTGCTAATTGCCAGTGGGATACCATGCCACAAATTCAGACACTAAAATGTACTGAAGTATAGGAAAATGTTGGGATGGCATTGCTCAGAGAAAGAGAGTTTAAGGAGACATTTATTCTGGACTTCAAACCAGGTACTTTTATTTATATTATTTCCTTCTATCCTCATAAGAAAACTTGGAAGCAGGTTTATTACACTCCTCAACTTATAGATGAGGAAACTCAAGTTGAGAAGGGCTTGCCAATTAACTTTGAAATGAGATACATTGGCACTCATGTGTGGTGAACTCTAAACCATGCTCTTTCCATGACACTACCTGCTTCCTTGGATCATTTGGTTAAGGGAGGGGAGAAAGTGGGAAAATGGAGAAACGGAACCAGGAAGATTTTAGCAAGGGATAGTATCTTTTTTTTTTTTTAAAGATTTATTTATTTATTTATTTGACAGACAGAGATCACAAGTAGGCAGAGAGGCAGGCAGAGAGAGAGGAAGGGAAGCAGGCTCCCTGCTAAGCAGAGAGCCCGATGCGGGGCTCCATCCTAGGATCCTGGGATCATGACCTGAGCCGAAGGCAGAGGCTTTAACCCACTGAGCCACCCAGGTGCCCAGCAAGGGATAGTATCTTAATCTACTTTTTTTTGGTCATTTTCCATGGATCTTCAAAGCCTTCTACTTTTGACCTTGGTGCATTTAATCTTTAGATACATAGTAATTTTGACCAAAGGAGAAATCATGGTTGGTCCTCTAGAATTATTCTGCTTTCCAGTGATCCCAAGGGCAACTTCAGCTTTCCTTTGTCTTCTGTAAAGGGTGGCCTATTACTTTATAGAACCACCTGCAATATATCACATTTTGAATTAAATTTAGTTTTTGAGTATCTATGACTTGTATTGGTTATATATATATAAATAATATTAAAAAAATATATATTTTGAACCATGTGATATTTAAAGGAGTAGATTTTCTTCTTTCTTCCCAGGTTTATTTAGCTTAGTCACCTCAGTCACTAGAGGCTTATTTATTTTCTGTGATGGGTGGGTCCTTTCAAATAATCCTGATAATACAGAAGTATCCAAAGCCTGGTTTAGATACTCAAACTAGAGATTTCTTTAGAATATCAGAAATAAAAACTAGAGGTTCCTGGTCAAGGACTGAATAAATAGCTCATACTTTAATTAAACTATGATGTCTTTGAGTGTAACAGGGACAACATGCAAAAATGACTAAAATCCCTTTCTCTTAGGAAGTGGCATTAATAAATACTATACTTGTATAAAAAATATTATTGCAGAATCAGTACATTTCTTTTCTTTTTTTTTTTTTTAAGATTTTGTTTGTTTATCTGACAGAGAGAGAGAGAACGAGCAGGCAGGCAGAGGGAGAAGCAGGCTTCCGGACATGGGACTCATGACCTGAACCAAAGGCAGATGCTTAACCAACTGAATCACCCAGCAGTCCCCATTTCAATGCAATATAATGATAGCACATTTGCATAACACTCTTCAGTTTATAAAACATTTCCTTGTAGAGTCTCTCTTTGAGCTTGACAGGAATTCCATTAGGTAGGTATGACAGCTGGTATCATAGCCCCATTACCTGGTGAAAAAGTAGAGAGTTAGAAAGTGTAAGTGACTTGTCCAAGATCACATAATCAGATATAGAATTCAGTTTCTCTAAATCCAAAATCAGATCTTCTGAGTGCTAAAGGACTGCCTGTATTTTTGTGACCACTTATGAGAAAAGATTTCAGGGGCAGGTAATCCCTCTTATTCTAAAATAGCACTTCAGTCCCCCTGTTTCCCTGAACAGTAATGGTAGCTCTTATTCTACTATTAACTTTTGGGTAATGCTTATAAAGCATATGCTGTCTGTCACTGTCACTGGAATACTTTGGAGAATTTAATGAGATAGTTAAAGGTCTAGAAGGTCTTGTTTGTTTACCCAGTCCACTACCAATGTCATATAAGTTCCATATATACTCAGATAGCATTTCCCCAAATTATGTAGATTGTATTTTTTTTTTTAAGATTATTTATTTGGGAGAGAGAGAGTGAGAGAATGAGAGCCTAAGCAGGGAGAGCAGCAGAGAGAGAGGGAGAAGCAGGCTCCCTGCTTATCAGGCAGCATGCTTACCATCCCAGAACCCTGGGATCATGACCTGAGCTAAAGGCAGATGCTTAACCAGCAGAGCCACCCAGTGCCCCTGTAGAAGATACTGTGATCTGCTTCTTCTTCTTTTTAAAAAGATTTATTTATTTATTTGAGAGAGAGAGAGAGAATGAGAGAATGAGCAGGAGGGGCAGAAGGAGAAGAAAGAGAATCTCATGTAGACTCTGCGCTGAGCACTGAGCCTGACATCGGGCTCTATCCCACAACTTGAGCTGAAACCAAGGATTGGAGGGCTTAACCAACTGCATCCAAGTGTCCCTTAACTGTGTGATCTTGTATAAATTAGTTAACCCATCTGGGCCCAGTTCCCTTTGTAAATGGGGATAGTAATAATCCCTGCTGTGAGCATGAAAGAGTTGATGTATTCAAATGAAACATTTAGAATAGTCTTGGCACATAGTAGTACTCAATAGGTGTTGGACATTATTATTAATACATGCAAAGTGCTTGATGCCCAGTAGGTGCTCAGTAAATGTGAGTTTAAAAAATTTAAGGAAAGAGGAAGAAAGGAAGACAAACAATACTGAACTCATAGCTTTTAGAAGGCAGGCCTTGATGACTAGAAAGAGCAGCAGAACTAACATCTTCCTCCCTCCCCCAACTTATAAATGGTGACCCTAACGTAGCAAAACAGTGAACTTCTTCTGCTCCAGACTCTGCTAAAGTTTATCACCATCCATCAAGAAAATGCCAACAGTCCACTGGGCTGTGATTCACCATGCCCATCAAAGGTGGTGCCGGTAATGACCTCTGTTGCTGCCTCCTTGAGTGGGGTTTGAGCTGGGTAACCCAGCCATTTACCTGCACATTTTTCAGGACTCTAAAACCCTGCTATTATGAATGGATTCACAGGTACTTTCCTCAGCAAAAATGACAGCAGTGCTTTTAGGAAGAATGTTCAAAAGCACGTTCACAAGACTGTTAAGCCAGGCATGTAAGTAAATGTGAATTAAGTCATCATAGTCTGGCTAATCTCTAAAGAGAATTGCCTGCCTTTGAGCAGCTAAGAAAAATAAAAGAAAGGATTAAATTATTTGCATGCAGTCAAACTAAATGGTAAGTTTGTCTTTAGGGCAAAATGTTTATATTATTTCCTACCAGGTATGCAAACAAGCTATTGTGCTGCTAGCTAAGAAGATTAAGTGCCCAGCTACCTGGGTTTTCAAAACACTAAATTCTAACTAGTCCTTGAAGAGGAAAAAATGCTCTTACGCAGTATAGGATATAGGAAACCAGAAGGGACTGAGCTTCTAAGGCTTCTGTTGGCATTGGCACTTTGGGTCTGCACTGAGAATTAAATAGCTCAGGGTGATTTGCTTTTCTTTAAAAGAATGGGTGGTAGAAAGCCAGGGAGTAATTACCTCTCTGGCAATCTACTCCACAGAGATGCAAGAAGTCAGAAGTAGGCAACGATAGATAAAAAAAAAAAACATGCTAGGTCTTCTTCTTTGAGGATACCAAGTCCCTGTTTGGGGTTTGATATAATTCTTTCTCTTGAGAAACACAACATGAATAAATCTGACTTATATTAGTGTATAAAGGGAGATTGCAAAGTACTTTACAAAGAAATTATGATGACAGCTTCGCATGAGGGGCATTTCTTCCCTAATGAAATTGTTGCTATTTGGGGTTGATTGAAATTGAACATAGATTATTTTATTATTCACTGCTCGGCAACCCCAAACTTACTCTGACTTCCTTTTCTTTTACTCCCAACTTCCTCTTTCATGATATAGTGATTTGTGATAATACTAACAACAACAATAAGAAAGATAGTCCTTTAAATAGTTACGATTGATGGAGTGCTTGTTTTATGCCAGTAACTGCCTTATGCATATTTCTTTCCTGCAATAATCTTAAGAAGTAGAAGTTTTTATTAATCCCATTCTAAAGATGTAGGGAATTGATATAACTTGTCCAATCTCATTTAGCTGGTGAACAGTAGACTTCAGATCCAAACTAGCTCTGAATTACTACTACTGCTACCTCTACTGCTAATACTATTATGACTATGACAACAAGTACCACCACTACTACTTCCTGCTATCACTGTAACAACTACAACAGCTTCTACCTGCAATTGCTACAATAGCAACAGCTACCACAATTATGATCATGACAGCTGCTGCTGCTAGGACTAGAACTGAACACATACGAACATCAAGTCACATAAAGCTCAGTGATAAAAATAATTATGAGTCAGATCTGAGCCTCTCTTTGTTAATGCTGCATCAGTAATTCCTCACACTTTTCTGCTGAAGTAGCCCTAAAAATAAGTGAAAATGAGTAGAGGGGTCGGGCATGGCTTAAGACAACTCTATGGAAGACTAGAACTTTCTAGAAGCTTTGTATCTTTTCTTAAAAAAAAACACCCTCAAATGTTAGTTTTTAATGCCATAATAAATCTGTATTGATTTTAATATAATTAAAAAATTTCCCTAATAGAGTTCGAGTAAAGTTGACAGAATAGAAGCTGTGCCAAGTACTCTCGTGAGTTTGTTTTCCCAGTGTACTTAGGTGTGTGAGTTTGTGCACATTAGATTGAAAAACATGGATGTATGATGGCAAATACTTGACTGACTGCCATAAGGGCTAGAAGTTAGTGCCAGCTCAACCTCAAGGTCTTTGTTCAAATGCTGTCTCTTTGAGAAAGGTTTCCCTGCTTCCCCTTGTCTCTACAACTAGGTCAGTCCCTCTCTGACTCTCCCTCAACCCTAAACTCCAATTATTCTTGAATATTACTAACCTTAGTAGTTTGTAAGACTGTTATAATTGTTTCATGTAAATTACCTGAAGGCAAAGATCATCCAGCCTTTCCCCCCACTGTTAAATTCCTGGTTTTAGCACAGTGCTGGACACATAGTAGGGGCCTGAAACTATTGGTGAAATGAATAAATAAAGGAATGTATGAGCTTCCTGAAGAGTCAGTTTTCCTCTGCCTCAGTTGGGTGCTGACGTAAGCAGCCTGTCTGGGTTTGGCAGTCTTCTTTTACCCAGAGCCAGTACAACTGGCATCTCATTTATTGGTCATCTTTAGGATGTGAAGTGGTTCTCTTATTGTGATATATTCATATAAAACAAAACATGTATTGAAGTTTTAAGACATCATAAGAACTGTCATTTGGACAGGTGCCCATCTAGACACCCTGTGCTGGCTCCTGAGAACATTTTGGTGGAAGATAGCAAGACAGCACAGCTCTTTCAGCCGTGTGTCTGTACCTTGCTCAGAGTGATATTAAATGTGGTGGGGTGCCTTTATGTAGAGGACACTTGTGCCTATCTATCTTCTTTAGGAGCTGACTGCTACACACGTAAACACTTACTTTCCTAATGGAGTACTCTTTGGGAATGACAGATTTACCTCCTTTGGCCAGTCTTTTTTATAGATACTTCAGGGAAAGTTGAATCCCCTGCAGGTTTCTTTTTGTTTTTGTTTTGTTTTTTGGCCTTATACTATTTTGGTCAGCCCATGCTGGGCTGTTTAAATAACACTATGAAATTATCACTTATCTGGTACTAGGGGGGATAGCAATGTTCCACATAAGTGGATTTTCCAGATAACTGAAATTTATCCAGCTACATTGCAAACTTAAGAAAAAAATTACCATTTATATAAAGCCTTCTAAAATATGTGATACCCATCCCTGCCTGTTTTTTTTTCCCTGCCTGTTTTTTAAATCTAAGTAAGGTGAATATATTTTACCTTTATCTTCATGGCTCAGGGTCAGAACTTTCAACATAGAATCATATTTAGACCTGGGTGGGCCTTGATTCAACCATCTGGTTCAACTGTCTCAAAATAGACTGGAAGAGAATGAGGCCCAGAGAACTCTTGTGACTTTCTGAAGACTGCATAGCTGGGCAAATAGAGACATAGATGAAAACGTGGCCCTCAGCTCTTAGTTGAGTGCCCTTCTCATTGTCCTTGATAAGAAGTTCTTTAGATAGGTAGGGTTTTTTATCTTTTCAATAAGTAGCTGTAAGCTACTGTGTTTATTAAGTTGTTTTTCCTGATTTTCAATTTTTTCCCCTGAATCCTCTGTAATTGAAAAAGTCAGTTTTCATTTCTTGCTTTCATGATGTGTTTGCCTTTGTCCTGTCCTCTTATTTGGAGTACTTCTTTAGAGTGTGTGGTGGTGATGGCAGGCTCAGGACTTAAAAAAATTCTTTTAAATAGAGAAACTTTACTTTTATAGAAGTGTTAAGTTCACAGCAAAATTGAGTGGAAGGTATGGGGCATTCCCTTGTATCCCCTGGAGTGGAGCCTTCTTAATACTTTCTTGTATATCCCACAGTTTAGCACAGTACCTTGTATGTAGTAAGTGCTTAACAGAATAGTTGTTGATTGGTGTACTCTTCCATCTGTGTGTTGAGGAACCAAGTAGTGAAGGATGTTTGAAATGTGTTTTAAATGAGAATATACTGCACTATAACAAGGTTCTGAGGTTCTGAGGTTCTGAGAGAGGGCCTAGGGGGCCAGATTATAAAGTAAATACGCTCTATGACACCAACGTAGATCCTCAAAGCCCTTGCTTGCTTACTTTGGAGTTTGTAGGCCATTCTGGATAATTGAAGCCATTGGATAAATGAAGTATAACTATAGTAAGAATGACAATTAAAATAACAATAATATTCTATAATTAAAAATAACAATAATATTCTAATGAACAATGCTTGAAGCTAGATTTGCATCTGGGAGTTAGATCTTCGAACTATTTGTGTCACTAATACATGGCTATGTCATGTTTACAGTTGTAATCTAGCATCTGGCCCAGGGCCTAGTTGTAATGTGGTGTCCATCATAGTCCCTAGTACCTAGTGGCTAGCATAATGCCTTGTTCATAGAAGGAGCTCTGCCTTTTAGAGGAGGCATTGTCTGAAGAACACATTGGAGTTACCCAGGCAAAGGGAGGGATTGCTTCAGAAAAGCACTTTACTCAGAGGGAAAATCAGTTACCAACCCCATTAGGGGAGAGAAGCCTCTTGAGAATAAGGGATTATAGTCCAAGGTGAAACCAGAGAAATAAGTAGAGACAGTTTGTGGAGGGTATGAGAAATTTGCTAAGGAGCAGGAGTTTTATCTAGAAATATAATAAGGAGTCACTGGAGCATTTTAAGTTGGGAAATTACATGGTCAGATTTGTTTTAGGAAGATCACTTGGGCTTCATGATGGAAAATGTATTCATTCTACAAATACACTCTGAGGGTTTGCCTTCTTCCAGGAGCTGTAGGTAAACCTCGGATTAGTCAAAGTTCCTTGTCTCAAGGAGCTCATATTACAGTGCATTTATGTGTATGGTGGCAGCAGCAGAAGTGGGGACAAGTAGACGAATATACTTATAATTACAGGTAGTGACAAGGGATCTGAAAACAACAACAACAACAAACAACACAGAACAGGGCAGTAGAAGGTGGCTGGGATGAGGGGAGTATTTGAATTGGATGATCAAGAAATGCCTCCCTGAGATGTGACACCTCCTAGGAGACTGAGAACGGAGAGACCAGATGAGAGGTGATGGGAGGCTAAAGTAAGGTAATGGTAGCAGTAACAGAGAAAAGAGGCCCAAGGACAGCAAAACTTAAGGAGGTAGGGCCTGTAAGACTTGAAGAAAAATGAGATGTGAGAGATGAAGGACAAGGGTGGGAATTAGATATGTTTCTGGTTTGAATAACTGGGGGAATGTTTGTACCATTCATTCAGAGGGGAGAGTAGGTTTGAGTAGTGGAGTGGGTTTAGCTGTGTTGATGAGGTCAGTCTTGGGCATGTTTTATTGTAAAGCAACAAAAAACTATGTCTATTACAGTCCTACATCTTTTCTGCAGTCAAATGCTCTACCACTGAGCTATACCCCCTCTTCTACATCTTTTCTGAATGCCTGAATTCTATGCCCCATTTTCTCTATTTTGGGCCAGGCAGGTATGGACAGGGTGCTCAGAGTCCTCACCCACTGTCCTAGCCCAGCCCTCAGGGACCCTGGAGACTCCTTTGATAGATGAGGACAATATGCACCTTGGGGTCAGCCCTCTGGTGATGACCAGATCACCTGCATGCTCCAGGATCTCACTGTATTCCAATGAAACCATGGTGATGGTAGCCTGGCATTTATGCCTGTGCAGGCATGACTATGGTGCCTTCACTGATGGCTGAGACTAGGTTCATGTCTACCTGCTCTGTCAAGCTGTCAGGGTGGTGATGGTGATGGTGTCAGTAGCCACTGTCTCTGGGCCCAGTCCTGCATGATGATCTGGTGCATGGCTCTAGTCTGTCATCTTAGACATTTTGGAAAGCATAATGGTGCCCCTTAATGGTTCTCCTCTCTCTTTTTTTAAGTTTTTATTTAAATTCCAGTTAGTTAACATACAGCGTAATATTAGTTTCAGGTGTACAGTACAGTGATTCAACACTTCCATACAACACGCAGGCCTCATCACAACAAGTGCACTCCTTAATCTCCATCATCCATCTCCCCAACTACCTCCCCTCTGGTAACCATCAGATTGTTCTCTATAGCTAAAAGTCTGTTTCTTGTCCTATCTCTCTTTTTTCCCCTTTGCTCATTTGTTTTGCTTCTTGAATTCCACATATGAGTGTAATCATATGGTATTTGTCTTTCTGTGACTGACTTATTTCACTTAGCAGAATGGTCTCTAGCTCCATTCATATTGCTGCAAGTGTCAGATTCTCCTCCCTTTTAAAGTACTTGGAAGACTGAATTTCCTAACCTTCTTGAGGCTGCAGGGTCATATAATTAATTCTGGGCAATGAGTTATGAGTAGAAGTGACATATGTTTTTGGCTAAGTCACTTAGATATTCGTGCAAGATCTTGCACTTAGTCTGTCACCTTTGTGGACCATGGAGAAGGCTTTGTGTTGGGATGGCTGGGCTATCTGGGACTCTGGGTACAGATGTATTTACTCTGGAGAGATCCCCAGATCTGAGGTAGACTTTGAATGAGTGAGAATTAAACTTCTGCATGTTAAGCTACTATTTTGGGGTGGTTTATTATTAGAACATCAACTAACCTGTTCTGGTTAATATAAGCATGTTGAGTTTAATGTGCCAGTGGGATCACCAGGTGGAACTGTTCAGTAGGTAGTTGGATATACAGGGCTCAAGTATAGGAAAGGTCTGGAATGTGGATATAGATTGGTGAGCCATTCATAAATGTATGGTAATTGATGGGAATGAATGAAATCAATCAAGACAAGAGAGCAGGGAAGGCTAAAGACAAAGTTACAGAAGAAAAAATTTAAGGAGGGGAGACAAGAGAGAGAAACCCACAAAAAATAAATAAAAAAGGAGTGGCCAGAGAGATAACAGTAATGTTGGAGAGAGTGGTATGAGTTTGGAGGGGTAGAGGGGGAAGGGGCAGTAACAAAGACTGATTACTCTGAAGGTTCTCAACAGGCAGGGTTTAGGCACTGCATAGTTGAAAGAGAGCCTGGAGGTCTTGCCTATTGCATATGCAGAGAAAACACAGTGCTTTTATTGGCCATGTATGTTTATTGGGTCAGAGTTGAGGCAATTGATGAAAATCATGGAGAAGTGAAGCTTTTCTCTCAGTGCTGCTGTTAGGTGAAGGAGACATTATGAAGGAAGAATGGCAGAAATATCATTCATTTAATATAGTACTTATCCTTCTAGATATGGGACATATAGCAGGGAAAAGAGTTCTTGTTCTCAAGGTACTCATCATCATTTCAAAGAAACAGAAAAATATATAACATTTCAGGTGATCGTAAGTACTAAAATTGGAAGGGAAGCATACATAGTAAAGTGAGTGTGATAACTTATAAGGTATTTGGGGAAATTTGACATAGTGACATTTGAGCAGAGACCTGAATTGAGGGAGGGAGTAAACCTTCTAGAAATCTGGTGAGAAGTATTCTAGGCCAATGAAACAGCAGAGGCAAAGGCCCTGGGGCAAGATTGTGGTTGGCACATTGGGGCGGTAGCAGGGAGACAGGAAGGAGAGTGTGGCTGGGGCAGGTGGACTGGGGGAAGAGTGGCATGAGGTGATCTCAGAGGCTGTGAGGACTGGTTCTTGTGGACTTTGTGGGCCTTGAAACAACTGTGGCTTTTATTCTGAATGAGCTGTGGTTCTCCTGGAATAATTTGAGTATATAAATGGCATGAAATGATTAATAATAAAAAAACATTACTCTGGTGGCTCTGAGAGGAGAGAAATATAACTGTCACAGGTGAACACAGGAGTTTCATTAGAAGGTGATTGCATAAGTCCCTTATCTGGACTGGGTAATGGTGGAGGTGGTAGGAAGTGGCTGCATTTGGTTACATTTTGGTTATGCTTGTAAGACAGTATCAACAAGATATACTGTTGGGCTGGATGGAGAAGAAAAGAGCAAGAGGGTTGAAGATAATTTCAAAGTTTTTGGCATAAGCAATTGGACAGATGGAATTTTTTTTTTTTTTTAGAGAGGGAGTTGACTGTAGAAGAAACAGTTTAGAGAGGACAGTCTCTTGTTGGCAGTTGGAGACACAAAGCTAGAACTTTGGAAGAGGTCATAGCTGGAAATATCAACTCTGAAGTTGTCATTTTTTGGTTGGATTCTTACCCTGGAAGCCAAGTGAAGAAGATATTTCAAGGATTAAGGACTAATATTTCCTGTCATAGGCTGCTACTGTAAGAGGTTAGATGAAAGTTGTGACCATTGTTATGCTAGATATTAAAAGCAGGTACAGTGAAATGGTTGTGGACAATATCTAGGTCAAGAAAGAATTGGCAGAGAGGAATTTGATACTGCAAGTATAAATACATATTTAAAATTTTTTTTAATTTTTAAAAAAATATTTATTTATTTATTATTTATTTATTTGATAGACAGAGATCACAAATAGGCAGAGAGAGAGGGGGAAGCAGGCTCCCCACTGAGCAGGGAGCCCGATGTGGGGCTCGATCCCAGGACCCTGACATGACCTGAGACGAGGGCAGAGGCTTAACCCACTGAGCCACCCAGGCACCCCTAAATACGTATTTTTAATTGAGATTTTCAATAAAGGGGAAATGCTTGTTGTAGGGGAATTTTAGATCTGGGGGGGACTTTCTAAAAGATAAGTGGTATTTTTATATGTTTATATACCAAAGGGAATGATCCAGGGAAGAAAATAAATGATGTGTGGGTAGAGTACCCAATCCTTCGGTAGGCAAGAACAGAAGGGATCCAAACTATAAGTTGAGGGATTGCCCTCTTATAGGGGTGTAAACAGTTCATCATTTTAATAGGAGGGAAGGAAGAATATAGGTACAGATGCAGGCGGATTTATGATCATGGGAAGGTGTGAAATCTCTTCTGACTGCTTCCATTTCCTCAGTGAATAAGAAGCTACGTCATAGCTGAGAGAAAGGATAGCGGAGGAGATGTTGGAAGTTTGGGAGAGAAAAGGATAGCGAGTATTCCTCTGGAGAGTGGGAGACTGAGAAACGATTAGGGAAGTATAATATGCATGTCAGGAAGCAGTAGAGTTCCCCTTGAAGTTTGTAGTCCTGAATTTCAGGTGAGACCAATAACGTTAGTTATATGTTTGCCTACCTGGTGGCTTCAGTGCCTGTGATTCAGGGGCAGGTTCCGAGTGGGGGTTGCAGTTAGTCAGGGTTGGGGGTAAGGGATGTTAGAGCATGTGCAATGTCATAAGTAATAATGATGGGTTGTGGACTCTAGGCTGGGGTGGGGAGGGACATTGAAAACATGGAGGGGTTGAATGGATTGTTGGAGTTGGGGGACTAGAGGAAGTGAGCCAGAGGTTTAGCAGATGGAGGTCAGAGAAGGGGATGCTTGAGCCAATGAAGGCAGTATGATCATTTGTAAGGACAGTGACAGTGTGTGTAGCAAAGAGGGAAGCTGAGGTGGGGTGGAAGAACAGATCATTGTAGGTGAGAGGGCAATGAAAATGAAAAGCCAACATATAGGAAGGAATTACAGGAGACACTGAAGTTACCAAGAGCAGTGGTGGAGGGTGACTGCGAGTCAGGTGCTGAACCTTTGAGGGATGAAGAGAAGTAACTTGTGGATCTTTAGGTAAGTGCAGCAAGGAGGATGAACAGGATAATAGAACATTGATAGCATGACTTTGAAGGAGTTGGGATTCATGGAGGTGCACCTTGCATATATCTTCAAGATGCTATCTTATTCTACATTTTGATTTAGTCTGTGCCCTTATTCTGTCTGTTTTACAAGTCCCATCTTACTAAACTGTGAGTTCATTAGGTGCAGGGACTGTGTTCTCATTTTTAACTTTCACAGTGCCTAACACAGTGCCTGATCTATAGCAGGCAATTACCATTTGTTGAATTAGATTGCACTAAATGTGGAAATTTAAAGATCAAGTGGCTAACAACCTCAGAGGATGCAATACTGAAATGGAATTTACACCTAGATTTATTATGTGTACTAAAAACACAGCACTGTCAGCTAATCATGTAGTTCCAATTGTTTCTAGAGTTCCAGAGACATTAAAAATATAATTTGATCATAAATATTGCAAAGAAAAGCCTGGGGCCATTCTATTTGCATGGGAAGGTACTGTTTTCTTGTTTCTATATGGCAGGGATAAAAATGAGAAGGAGCACCGTTTGCTAGCTTTGACCACTTCCTGAACCCTGCAAATATTTGTTCATCCAAAATTGCCCTTTGAAAGCTAAAGAACAGTTTTATTTTGCAGAAGGAGCTGTACCCTTGCCTTAACCATACCTAGGGCAAACTGGGAAATGCAAAAACACTGTTCTTGAAAATCTCCTCACTGTGTAATGGCATTGTATATGATGAATAATAAAAGTAAGAAGAAAAGAGAAATTTTGATTGAAACTGTAAATTCAACTTAGATTTACTTCCATGACTTATTTCTGCAGCATCTAAATGTAAATTGTAAGGGTGAAGAACCATTTTATGTGATGTCCAAAATTACCTTTTGAAAACCATCATGCAATGTCAGCACTTCATTTCTACCACTGACATAGGTAAAAGAGACAGGGATCTACCACACACTGCAGCTTTCTACGGGTAATTCACATTCTCCTTGTGTCTTTCAATTACCGCTGGCAAAAATGCATAACTAATCAACTTAGATCAGAGATACTTGATTTGTACTCTTTCTTTTCCCATATCTGTCACCTCTTGCTCTCCTTCTATTTTCCCTCTCCCTCCTCTTTTCTTAGACACTCATAAACCAGAACCACTTAAAGATAATAGCTCCTTCAAAAATGCAACTCCACAGGATTTAATTAAACCTTAAGTCCCAGACTGGCCCGGGGAGGCTGAAGTAGGATGAGATGAAACCTTGTTCAGAATGAACATGGTATTCTAGTGGCTTCAAGGTGTCTGAGACCAAGTGCCTTTAAAGAGAGATTTGGCTTGTTGCTGGTTGTTTGAATTCAGTGAATTAAACCATGGCCTGGAGAGTTAGCAGTCCTCCCTTTAGTGTGACCTTGGCTGAGAAAGTGTTCTTTCTTTCCTCTTCCTTATCTGTAAAATGGAATTTAATACCAACCTTAAACTCTGTTGTTGCTTAGAAAACAACTTTAAACTTTGACCTTCAATGTATTTTTCCTTGGCTTACAAAGGCTAAATAACTACACTTGGAGTTTTTAGGTTGCAGATATTTAGGTTAAGATGAAAGGGATTATTTAGTTACTGGGTATCCCATATTCCATTAAATCTTCTGGGGTTCTAGAGTAAGATAATGTACATTAAGACAGAAGTTGTTATACCCTTCTGTATATAACTGTACTTTGGGCAAACTGCTCATACACAATTACTATTCTTGAAAATCTCCTGGCTGGCAGAATTATTATAATAGTTAACATTGACATAATGCTTACTATATTCTAGAGATTCCTTAAATAATTGATATATAGTAATTTATTTATGTATCACCACAATTGTCTATCAGAGATGCTGCTAATTATTCCCAGTTATAGATAGGGACAGAAAACTTAAGTAATTTGATTAAGGACCTCACCAGTGTGTTTGTGTGTGTGTATGTGTATGTGTGTGTGTCTGTGTGTGTATGCTCCTGTTCAAACTTTCACAAAGATTTTATGATTTTAAAAATTACGAATACGTAAACTTCCACAAACAATATGCCATGCTAAGGAGATCTTATTAAGAGAGAGAGTTTGGTGCTAGAATATTTGAACTTCTTACTAGGAAAACTTACTTTGTCCTTTAATATTTCATTTTGTCAAAACTAGATCCTTGGTTGACTCATACCAAACCTGAAATATTCCAAATTGGATATTTTGTAAACCACAGAGGTAAAAACGACATTTTTTCATTTTCCTTTCTAGATCCCTATACACTGAGAGCTGTAACGGGGCCACAGGCTTGAAGCTGGCACTTCCTGCCTGATTCTGCTCTTCTGGGAATACAACACATGTGAAAAAGGCAAAGACCCTGCTTACCTACTTAATAGTGAGGGATACAGTCAATAACATATAAGTATAAGTATATATAAGTATACTTATATACTTATATATAAGTATATTTATATAAGTAAATATAACAATATGTAATGGAATGTCAGAGATACACCTTCTGTGACAGCAGTTGAGCTGGGAAAAGGAAGAAAGAGCTGGAGGATGTGAGCAAGGCAGCTGTTAACATCGGGGAGTCAGGGAAGGCTTCTCTTGAACAGATGACATCTGAGCAGAGATTTACATGAAGTAAGGGAATGAGCCATGAGACGATCTGTGGAATGTTCTAGGTGGGAGCCGAATGAGTCAAGGCCCTGAGTCGTGATATTCTGTGTGCTTAAAGAACTGTGTGGCTGGAGTGAAGCAAGCAAAGTGCAGAGAGGAAGGTAATAAAATCAGAGGGCCAATCTGGGGCCAGAACATAGAGTCTTTTGGTTACTGGGAAAACTTTGTGAAGGGAAGACATTGGAGGGTTTTGAGTAGGAGAATAACATGATCTGACTCACATTTTAGAGGATCCCCTTGACTGCTCTTGAGTAGTTACTTGGGAGCAAGTAAAGAAGTGGGGAGACTAATTTTGAAGTTGTTGTGGCTTTTTAGGTAAGAAGTGATGGCTTGGGTGGGGGGTGGGGTAGCAGTGGAGATGGTGAGAAATATTTGGATTTGGGTGATATTTTGAAGATAGCTTGAGGTGCTTTGTAGCTGGATTTACTGTGTGGTGAATATTAGATCATGTACAAAGATCTTACAACTTAGCAGATTTGTGTGCTAAAGAGTTCATATCTAAGGTCTGTTTCTTGAACATAGGGATCTTAATCACATTTACTATATGTTCCCTGAGATATAACAACACACAAATATTTTATCAGCTGTAGTCAAACTTTATCTATCCGTGTTTAAATTTCACATATCTTCTTTTGGATTTGGGGGGTTTTTAATAGCGACGTTATTTAGTCCACCAAAACAGAAGCTGGTGAAAGAAAATGAATGACTTTTCAATGTATTCATGAAAATGGCAGGAAAATGCACAAAAAATTACGAGAAAGCATTTGAGAATGTGTATCTATTAAATAAATATGGGAGAAAGGAGCCCATGTGGAGGAAAAACAACACATAACATACAATATTATGTAAATGGCCCTTAGGGAATTACTTAAGAAAGGATTATTTCATTTAGCCGCATCAGCGAAAAATTGCCTGGCTTTATATCAGAAAAAAAATCCCTATAATCCGCTTTTAAAAGTGCTTGCTCTGTATATTATGCATGACATTTCCAGGCTGCCAAACTTGTGATTGAGCTGGTGATTAGAAGATAGTGCAGCACCTCCTTTTCTCTCTTTTCCTTTCTTGGGAGCAGCGATGCCTCTGCTCTCCTTTCTCTGAATGCCTCATGAAAGTCAGAAATGGAACAATGAAGGAGATACATACATTGAACAGTTGATTTGGTTAAAGAGAAACACCTAGCAGGAATGTGCAGCAACCAAGACTGGAATAGTTGGTAGAGGGGAGAAAGAGAATGAGAGGTTTCAGGAAAGAGTAATTTTATGTGTAGTGTTAAAGGTCAGAAGGGTGTCAGGTATCAGCAGTCCCTGGGTTAATGCCCCTGGCACCAAATGAAATGAAGTCCTGTTTGATTTCCGGCAGCTCTGAAGAGAGATGGCTCATTGTCAGCCTGCATGTTTATATCGTAGTTACTTAATTGGCCTACTGAAGCAAAGGGGCTGCTGTGAGGCTGTAGTGGGAAAGGGGAGGAAGTATTGTGTTTGTGTGTGTGCGTGTGTGCGTGCGTGTGTGTTAGACTTAAAGTGGTAATTGATTATGATTATTTCCAGTACTCACCAGAATGGACCAGTTCTGAGCAATCAGGTTATGCTCCAGTAAGGCTTGGGGTGGCACAGGTAGGCATTATTTAATTTATCTGTGAGAAAGTGAGCAACAGAGGGAGGAGATACAGTGGGTATTAATCAGAACTGTATGAGCTTTGGGATGGCTGCCTCTAAATCAATCCAAGGAATCATCTGGGAAATCAGCCCCTGTTTTCAGCTGGCTTACATGCTTTATTCTGGTGGGGGGGGATATTAGGAGCTTTTTTCAATCACTTCTTCCCAGTTTGGTTCATCCTAATGAACTCCAAAAAATTCATAAGTCAGGAGGAGTTTGCTCTGACTGGAATTTCATTCCAGAGTCTCTGAATACTGATGACCAGCAAACATTACTGGGACATTATCCAATAGCCTGAGGTTCTTCTGAGTTTGATCCAGGCACTAGCAATGATTTCTCAGTATCTCCCGAGTCACAGGATGGCTCTGCCTGTCTGGAAGCTATGGGCTAGTCAGTACAGGTGACAGAGCACACCTGAAATGAGGGATCAAATGAAGAACCAGGAATGAAGGACTGAGGGGTTTTGCTGTGGGCTTAATAGGCAGTATGGAGGCAGATTAATTCATGGACATTTCTCTTTGACTTTTGATTATGGAATATAAGAGATAGTCTCATTGGCCTTGAGAAAACTTCTTTTTGTATGTGTGTTTTTATTTTATTTTTTTAATTTAAATTTTAGTAATTAACATACCGTGCAATATTGCTTTGTGAAGTAGAATTCAGTGATTCATCGCTTGCATACAACACCCAGTGTTCATCACAAGTGCCCTCTTTTATACCCACCACCCATTTAACTCATTCCCCATCCACCTCTTTCCATCAAACCTCAGTTTGTTCTCTATCATTAAGAGTCTCTTATGGTTTGTTTCCCTCTCTTCTTTTTTTCTTTCCCCCCTTCCCATATGTTCATCTGTTTTCTTTCTTAAGTTCCATATATGAGTCATATTCTCTTTTTCTGACTTATTTCACTTAGCATTATACACTCTAGCTCCTTCCATGTTGTTGTAAATGGTAAGATTTCATTTTTGAAAAAAATGTTTTGAAGAGGAAACCTACAGTTTTGAGTGTAGCAAGGTTGAAGGATAAGAAGAAAAATGCTGCCCTTTGATCCTTGTTTTTGACCACAGCATTGGCCTCCCCACTGAGCCTGCAAGTCTCCATACACATGTGGACCTTGGATTTGAGAAACCTTGCATTAAAAGTTATCCTGGTAGTACTTTAGATTATTCCCACTGGGTAGTACTCAGTACTCAGTGAGTACTCAGTACTCAGTAAGGGAGCACTCAGATAATCCAGAATGTGCTTATATTGTTTATGAAAAATTACTGAACTGAAGATATGCACTACATGATCATAACAACTAAAGATTTCCAAAAACATATCCATGGATTCCAGGAGTCCATGAGAAAAGGTACTGGGCTGTAGGATTTTTCTAGAATAAATCCTGAGTCATGTAAACTACTCCTTGGAGTCATTAGGTAGGATCTCTGGTAGGAACATGTATTCTTTCAGGTCTCCTGGGTGCTATAAGCTGATGCTCCAGCACACTTAATGCATGCCCTACTAGTGTCCCCATCATTTTCTACCCTCTTTTGTTTCAAGGGACCTAGAATAACTAATAAGTCATCTTATATGGCCTAATATATATTAAAAGTTTTTTCCTCTGGGTTAATGAAAGGGCTGATAATTTCTAAGGTAAATTTATGGGATTTAAAGCTTTTGAAAATGTTTTCAAATTAATAAAAATAAAAAGATTCATATGAGACAAAGTACTTGTTTATCTGACTATGAAAAAAAATGAATCAAGGGAATGGTGATTAAAGCCTAAATTATGATCTTTGGTAAGTAAGTCCCATATCGAATTCAGGGTTGCAAAATACCTCTTCTCAATTGGTTGTTCTTTTCAATTTGTATGTTTCTTTTGGCATCTGTGTTATTTATAGATATCAGTAAAGATGGTTAAGATGTATCAGATAGTATATATTTTTATAAATGTGTTTATTCTGAAAACACACATTGTTTCCTAATGCAACATCTTGGGCCATTCAAAAATTAAAGTTGCTTTGTATGTTGTTGACTCATGGGCTGCTGGAGATTATAATGGACCTCTAAGCCATGTTCATCTTTATGTATTTAAAAAAAAGAAAATACAGGAAGAAAGAGAGATAAAGAAAGATATTTGGTCTGCATCTTAATTAGGAAAAGGATAGTGAAAAGGAACTATAGGCAGTGGGCTAAATTTACATTTGGGAAATATGAGCAATAGAAATATAGGACATAGCTCCAAGTTTTACAGGTGAAGTGGCCTCTATTGTGGAGAGGCTAAGAAAAGAGAGGGATATGGTTTTCTTGGGACTGTTTTCATAGGTCTATTATTCTTGGCTTTCTTTCTCTGGATTTTGATGCTTTGTCCCATATGGAGGTGCCAGTGCAATTCTGGGTGTATGTGGCATTAGTCATATTCCCTGTCTAGTAGCTTTGGTCTCAACTAGGAAGACAAGGTTCAGAGCCAGGGGAAAATGCAGGACACACTCAGGGATAAAGGTGGGAAGTAGCAGGAAGGAGAGATCTGTTAATGTTTGGTAGCATAAACTTGAAAACCTGTTTGACAAAAATAAAACATGAAAGCTGGCACTGATTTTCTTTCTTTTTGTATTATTGTTGCCCACCAAATTCTGAGTGCATTTCCATTTCCTCCCACATAGTAAGTCCATTTCCAAGGCAGGCCTTTGAGTACTCTTGATGTATTATTCTTGGTTAGTGAATAAGATTTAAAACATGCATAAGGAAACTTCTGGAGAAGATGGTAGAGTAAGAGGACCCTAAGCTCAACTCATTCCATGGATATGGATATGACTAGGTAACATGTCAGTGTGTATAACCCAGAAAATGACCCAGAGACTGGCAGAACAAACTCCACAACTAAATGTAGAGAAGAGGCTATATTGAAGTGTGTAGGAAGGGCAGAGACACAGTGGGGAGCTAGATGGACCTGTGAGACTGTCCCTGAGAGGGAAGGAACTGTGGGCACGAGAGGGGAGAGAAACATTATCACATCAAGAAGACTGTGTGGGGAAAATGAATCCCCATAATAATTGGCTTTGAAAACCAGAGGGGCTGAATTTTTTGAGTTCTTACAACCAGAGGGTCTTAAATATGCAATTTTAAAAATCAGCGGGTTGGGCTCTGGAAGAGCAGGGATTGGGTGCAATAGGAAACCAATTTCCTACCCTTAAAGAGACATCATGACAAATAGCCCACAGAGATACAGTGTAGAAGCAGCAGTTTGAAAAACTCTTGAGGCAAACGGGTGAGAGAGTTATTTGCTAAACTCAGAGTTTGCTGAGGGACTTCTCTAGGGACAAAGGAGCTGGCCATTTTCTTCCTCTGTCCTCCAGCATAAACACATGGCCACCTGCAGAAACCAATGCAGTTGCATTCACTACCTTACTTTCTTATACCACACCCCAGCCTCTCCAGCTGGGCCTGCCTGGGTCCTGGTGCTGCAGGTTCCCTTCCCCTGAAGACCAGTGCAAACCTTGTCAATACCATATCTCCCAACTGTATTCATTGGGAAGCCCAAGTCCCAGAAATGGCAGTGGCTGGTCACCTTCCACAGAGGATTCAAAAACCTTGTTAAAACTGTGTGCCCTACCTATGTGAACTTTGTGGAGTGGCCCAGGTTGGCCTGGTCTTGGTGATGGCTGTGCGTCTCTTTTGGAAGAGTACGGCTTTACTGTGTTAAAAATGCATGCCCTAATGTCTACAATCGCCAAACTGTGGAAAGAGGCAAGGTGCCTTTCAACAGATGAATAGATAAAGAAGATATGGCCCATATATACCGATGGAATATTACGAAGCCATCAGAAAGGATGAATACCCAACTTTTTCATCAACATGGACAGGACTGGAGGAGATTATGCTGAGTGAAATAAGTCAAGCAGAGAAAGTCAATTATCATATGGTTGCACTTACTTGTGGAGCATAAGGAATAAAATGGAGGACATTAGGAAAAGGAAAGGAAAAGTGAATTGGGGGAAATCGGAGGGGTGGGGAGATGAGCCATGAGAGACTGTGGACTCAGAGAAACAAACTGAGGATTTTGGAGGGGAGGAGAGTGGGGGGATGAGTGAGCCTGGTGTTGGGTATTAAGGAGGGCATATATTGCATGGAGCACTGGGTGTGGTGCATATACAACGAATCTTGGAACACTGAAAAAATAAAATTAAATTTAAAAAAAATGCATGCCCTGCCCAATACTTTCAAGAGCAAGATAGGAGCTGACTTTCCTAACACAACAGAAACAGAAACAGAGACTTAGACAAAATAAGCAAACAGAGGAATATGTCACAAATGAAAGAATAGGAAAAATCACAGCGAGAGACCTAAGCAAAATGGAGATAAGTAATATGCCTGATAGAGAATTTAAAGTAACAATCATAAAAATACTCACTAGCCTTGTGAAAAGAATGGAGGACATCAGTGAGACCCTAACAAAGAGATCAAAAAAGACCAATCAGAGATGAGTAACACAATAATTGAAAATAAAAATACTCTAGACAGAATAAAGAGCAGGCTAGAAGAAGCAGAAGAACAAATCAGCAGCCTGGAGGATAGAGTATTGGAAAGTAATCAAGCTGAGTTGATCGAGGGGAAAAACAATTATGCAAAATGAGAATAGACTTAGGGGACTCAGTCACTCCATCAGGTGTAATAATGGTCCCATTATAGGAATCCAAGAAGGAGAAGAGAGATTTATTTGAAAAAATACAGGCTAAAAACTTCCCGAATTTCGGGAAGGGAACATAAATTCAGATCCAGGAGGCACAGAGATCTTCCAACAAAATCAACCCAAGGAGGTCCACAAAAAGATACTCAGTAATTAAAATGGCAAAAAGCAATGAAAAAGAATGAATTCTAAAAGAATCAGAATAAAATAAAAAAGCTATACACAAGACAAACCCTATAAACCTATTAGCAGATTTTTCAACAGAAACGTTGCAGGCCAGAAATGAATGGTATGCTATATTCAAAGTGCCAGAAGGGAAAAATCTGTGGCCAGAGTACTCTGTCCAGTGAGGCTATCATTCAGAATACAGGGAGAGATAGAGTTTCCCAGACAAAGAAAAGTGAAAGGAATTGGTGACCATTACACCAGCCCTACAAGAAATGTTAAAGGGGACTCTGTGAATGGAAAGGAAAGACCGTAAGTAAGAGTAACAAGAGTAGAAAGCTTAGAAGAAATAATATCAGTAAATCTGACTCAAGGGACTCACTAAGCAAAGGGAAGTAAAGTATGACAGCATATACCTAAAACAAGGGGAAGAGTGGAGTCAAGAATGAGTTCAAACTTAAGCAACCATCAACTTCAGATAGACTGCTATAGGCAGAAGATACTACATACAAACCTAATGGTAACCACCAAACACCAGTAATAAGTTTGCAAAAAAGAAAGAGAAAGGAATCCAAGTATATCACTAAAGCCAACTTATTGTGAGAGAAGAGAGCAAGGGAATAAAGGAACAAAGAGGTACCCCAAAACCAAACACAAGACAAATAACAAAATGGCAATAAATCCATACCCATCCATAACTGCTTGAATGTAAATGGACTAAATGCTCCCATCAGAAGACAGAAGGTGTTGGAATGGATAAAAAACAAGACCCATCTATAGGCTGCCTACAAGGGACTCACTTCAGCCCTAAAGACACATGCAGATTGAAAGCGACAGGATGGAGAAATATTTGTCATGCAAACAGATGTGAGAAGAAAGCTGGGGTAGAAAAACTTCTATCAGACAAAGTCAACTTTAAAACAGTGAAATGAAAGTTGTACCAAGAGACAAATAAGAACAGTATAGAACCACTAAGGGGACGATCCAAGAAGAAGGCATAACAATTGTAAATATTTATGCACCCAACATGCGAGCACCCAAATACAAAAGGCAGCTACTAACAAACATTAAGGAACTAATCGATAGTAATACAATAATAGTAGGGGACTTTAACACCTGATGTACATCAGTGGCCAGATCATCTAATTAACAAGGACACAGTGGCTTTGAATGACACACTGGACCAGTTGGATTGAACAGACATTCAGAACATTCCATCCTAAAACAGCAGAAGGCACATTCTTTTTAAGTGCACGTGGAACAGTCTGCAGAATAAATCACATATTAGGTCATAAAACAAGTCTCAACAATTTCAAAAAGATCACAGTTATCTCATGCATCTTCTCTGACCACAACACAATGAAACTAGGAATTGACCATAAGAAAAAAATCTGGAAAGAGCACAAGTATATGGAGGTTAAACAACATGCTACTAAACAATGAATTAGCCCACCAAGAAATCAAAGAGGAAATCAAAAAATACATGGAAATAGGGACACCTGGGTGGCTTAATTGGTTAAGCAGCTGCTCAGGTCATGATCCCAGTGTCCTGGGATCGAGTCCCACATCGGGGTCCTTGCTCAGCAGGGAGCCTGCTTCTCCCTCTGCCTCTGCCTACCACTCTGTCTGCCTGAGCTTGTGCTCTCTCTCTCTCTCTAATAAATAAATAAATAAAATCTTAAAAAAATACATGGAAACAAATAAAAATGAAAACACGATAATCCAAAAACCTTTTGCATGCATCAAAATTGGTTCTAAGAGGGAAGTTTACAGCAATACAGGCCTACCACTCCAAGCAGCAAGAAAAATCTCAAATAAACAGCCTAACTTTACACCTGAAGAAGCTAGGAAAAGTAGAACAAACAAAACCCAAATCCAGCAGAAAGAAAGAAATCCTAAAGATTAAAGTAGAAATAAACGATAACAAAAATTTAAAAAAACAATAGAATAGGTTAATGAAACCAGGAGCTGGTTCTTTGAAGAGATCAACAAAATTGATAAATCTATAGCCAGACTCATTCAGAAAAGAGAGAGAGAACTTAAAGAAACAAAAGCAGAAACAAAAGAGGATAAATAACAAAAGACACTTGAGAAATACAAAGGATTCTAAGAGAACATTATGAAAAAGTATATGCCAACAAACTGAGCTATCTGGAAGAAATGGATAAATTTCTAGCAATATACAACTTAACAAAACTGAAGCAGGAAGAAATAGAAAATTTGAACAGACCAATTACCAGCAATGAAATAAAATCAGTAACCCCAAACTCCCAACAAACAAAAGTCCAGGACCACACAGCTTCACTGGTGAATTCTACCAAACATTTACAGAAGAATTAATACCTATTCTTCTCAAACTTTTTCAAAAAATAGAAGAAGAGAGAAAACTTCCTAATTCATTTGAGAAGCCAGCATTACCTTGATTTCAAAACCAGATAAAGACACACACAAAAAAGGGAACTACAGGGCAATATCTCCAATGAAAATAGTTGCAAAAGTCCTCAATAAAATATTAGCAAAGTGAATCCAACAATACATTAAAAAAGTATTCTCCAAGATCAGGCAGGATTTATTCCTGAGATGGAAGATTGGTTCAATATTAGCAAATCAATCAACGTGATACATCACTTCAATAAGAGAAAGGATAAAAACCATATGATCATTTCAAATTATGTAGAAAAAGCATTTGATAAAATATAATATCCATTCATGATAATAACCATCAACAAAATAGGTTTAGAAGGAACATACCTCAACATAATAAAGGCCTCATATAGGGACGCCTGGGTGGCTCAGTCGGTTGAGCCGCTGCCTTCGGCTCAGGTCATGATCCCGGCGTCCTGGGATCGAGTCCCGCATCGTGCTCCTTGCTCGGCGGGGAGCCTGCTCCTCCCTCTGCCTCTGCCTGCCACTCTGTCTGCCTGTGCTCGCTCCTGCTCTCTCTCTCTCTCTCTCTGACAAAAAAAAAAAAAAAAAAAAATCTTAAAAAAAAAACACATAGAGCTCTACGAAGAGTGAAAGTTTGACTTCTTTTTTGTTAATTTGGTTACCTTTTATTTCTTTTTGTTGTCTGATTGCCCAGGCTAAAACTTCTAGTACTATGTTGGACAACAGTGGTGAAAGTGGACATCCCTGTCATGCTCCTGACCTTAGGGAAAAGCTTTCAGTTTTTCCCTGTTGAGGATGATATTTGCAATGGGTCTTTTCTATATGGCTTTTATGATATTAAGTTATGTTTCCTTTATCCCTACATGGCAGAGTTTTTTTTCAAGAAAGGGTGCTGTATTTTGCCCAATGCTTTTTCTGCATCTATTGAGAGGATTATATGGTTCTTGTCCCTTTTTTTTTTTAATTAATGTGATATATCACGTTGATTGATTTGTGGATGTTGAACCACCCCTGCAGCCAGGGAATAAATCCCACTTGCTGGTGATGAATAATCCTTTTGATGTAATGTTGGATCCTATTAGCTAGTATCTTGGTGGGAATTTTTGCATCCACGTTCATCAGGGATATTGATCTGTAATTCACCTTTTTAGTGAAATCTTTGTCTGGTTTTGAGATCAAGGTATTGCTGACTTCATAGAATGAGTTGGAAGTTTTCCTTCTGTTTCCATTTTTGTTTTTGGGAACAGTTTCAGAAGAATAGGTATTAATTTTTCTTTAAATGTTTGGTAGAATTCCCCTGGGGAGTCATCTGGCCCTGGACTCTTGCTCCTACCACACACAAAAATCAACTCAATATGTGAGACAGGAATCCATCAAAATCCTGAGGGGAACACAGGCAGCAAATTCTTTGACCTCTGCCACAGCGACTTCTTGCTAGACACATCTTCAAAAGGAAGGGAAACAAAAGCAAAAGTGAACTATTGGAACTTCACCAAGATAAAATCTTTTGCATAGCAAAGGAAACACTCACCAAACTAAAAGGTGACATACAAAATTAGAGAAGATAGTTGCAAGTGACTTATCAGATAAAGAGCTAGTATCCAAAACCTATAAAGAACTTAACAAACTCAATACCACCAAACCAAAAAATATAAGTCAAGAAATGGGCAGAAGACATGAACAGACATTTCTTCAAAGAAGACCTACAGTTGGCCAACAGACACATGAAAAAATGCTCTCAGCATTACTAGACATCTGGAAATACAAATCAAAACTGCAGTGAGATACCACCTCACACCAGTCAGAATACTAAACTTAACATCTCAGTAAACAACAAATATTGGTGAGGATGCAGATGTAACCCTCTTACATTGTTGCTGGGAATGCAAGCTGGTACAGCCACTTTGGAAAACAGTATAGAGTTTCCTCAAAATTTTAAAAATAGAACAACCCTTCAACCCAGCAATTGCACTACTAAGTATTTATCCAAAGGATACAAACATAGTGATTTGAAGGGGCACATTCACTCCAATGTTTATAGCTGCAGTGTCCACAATAGCCAAACCATGGGAAGAGCCCAAATGTTTATTGACAGGTGAATGGATAAAGAATATGTGGTACATATAAGAATGGAATATCAGCCATCAAAAAGTATAAAAACTTGCCATTTGCAATGACATGGATAGAGATAAAGGCAATTATACTAAGTGAAATAAATCACTCAGAGAAAGACAAATACCATATGATCTCACTCATATGTGGAATTTAAAAAGCAAAACAGATGAGCATAGAGGAAGGGGAGGAAAAATAAAATAAAATAAAAACAGAGAGGGAGGCAAACCATAAAAGATTCTTAACCATAGAAAACAAAATGAGGGTTGCTGGAGGGGAGGTGAGCAGGGGGATGGGCTAATTGGGTGATGGGCATTAAAGAGGGCACTTGATATAATGAACAGTGGGTGTTATATGCAACTGAAGAATCACCAAATTCTACCCCTGAAACTAATAAAACAGTATACGTAACTAAATTGAATTTCAAAAAAAAAAAAAAAAACAAAAAACCCACCCCAGCAGCTCACATCATATACAATGGTGAAATACTGAGAGCTTTCCTCCTAAGGTCAGGAACAAGACAAGGATGCTCACTCTGGAAGGATGTAGTTCCAGCTACAGCAGTCAGATAAAAGAAAAAATAAAAGCATCCAAATTGGTAAGGAAGAAGTAAAACTTTTACTTGAGGACATTTTGCAGATGACACGATAATTTGCATATGACATGATAGTTTCCAGATGACATGATAGTTTATACAGAAAAACCCAAAGACTCCACCAAAAAACTACTACAACTGATAAATGAATATAGTAAAGTCCCAAGATACCAAGTCAATATACAGAAATCTGTTGCATTTCTATATACTGATAATGGAGTATCAAAAAGAGCAATTAGGAAAACTACCACATTTACAATAGCACCAAAAATAATAAAATACTTAAGAATAAACTGAACAAAAGAGGTGAAAGTCCTGTACTCTGAAAACTGTAAAGCACAGATGAAAGAAATTGAGGATGACAGGAAGCAATGGAAATATATTCCATGCTCATGGATTGGAAGAGTGATTTGAAGGGGCACATGCACCCCAGTTTTTATAGCAGCAGTGTCCACAACAGCCAAACTATGGAAAGAGCCCAGGTGTCCCAAATGTCCATTAACAAATGAATGGATAAAGAAGATATGATGTGATGTGTGTGTGTGTGTGTGTGTGTGTATGTATGTGTATTTTTAAAAAAAACATGGAATATTACTCAGCCATCAAAATGAATGAAATCTTGCCATTTGTTACTGTTAAAAATTTTAAAATACCCAAAGCAATCTACACATCCAATGCCATCCCTATCAAAATGCCAACAGCATTATTCACAGACTAGAACAAACAATCCTAAAATTTCTATGGAACCACAAAAGACCCTGAATAGCCAAAACCATCTTGAAAAAGAAAAACAAAACTAAAGGCATCACAATTCCAGATTTCAGTTATACTACAAAGCTATAGTAATCAAAGCAGTATGTTACTGGCACAAAGACAGACACATAGATCAGTGGAACCAAGCAGAAAGCCCAGAAATAAACCCACAATTATATGGTCAATTAATCTTTGACAAAGGAAGAAAGAACATGCAGTGGGGAAAAGACAGTCTCTTTAACAAATGGTGTTGGGAATCCTGGGCAGCTACATACAAAACAGTGAAACAGGACCACTTTCTTCCAGCATACACAAAAGAAACTCAAAATGCATTAAGGACCTACATGTTAGGCCTGAAACCATAAAAATCCTAGAAGAGAGCACAGGCAGTAATTTCTCTGACATGAGTCCTAACAACATGTTTCTAGACAGGTCTCCTGAGGCAAGGGAAACAAAAGGAAAAATAAGCTCTTGGGACTGTATCAAAATAGAAAGCTTTTGCACAGCAAAGGAAATCACTGAGAAAACTGAAAAACATCAGAATGCCTAAAGTAAAAAACAGAAGAAACAACAAGTGTTGGCGAGGATGTGGAAAAAAAAGGAACTCTTGTGCACTGTTGGTGGGAATGCAAACTGGTGCATCCACTGTGGACGACAGTATGGTGGTTCCTCAAAAAATTGAAAATAGGAGCACCTGGGTGGCTCAGTGGGTTAAAACCTCTGCCTTCAGCGTGGCTCACAATCCCAGAGTCCTGGGATTGAGCCCCACATCGGGCTTTCTGCTTAGCGGGGAGCCTGCTTCCTCCTCTCTCTCTGCCTGCCTCTCTGCCTACTTGTCATCTCTATCTGTCAAATAAATAAATAAAATCTTTAAAAAATCGAAAATAGGACTACCCTATGATCCAGTAATCTTACTAATAGATATTTACTCCTAAAACACAAAAATAGTAACTTGAGAGGTTACATGTATCCCTGTGTTTATTGCAGCATTTACAATAACCAAATAAGGGAAGTAGCCGAAACCCATTGATGAATAGGTAAAGAAGTCACACACACATATGCACACACTGGAATATTATTAAGCCATAAATAAGAAAAAAATCCTGCCATTAGCAACAACATGGATGATATTAAAGTATAATGCCAAGTGAAATAAGCCAGTCAGAGAAAGACAAGCATATGATTTCACTTATATGTGGAATTTAAGAAAAAAACAAAAACAAAAACAAATGCATAATGGAAAAAAAAGAGACAAAGCAAAAAACAGACTCTGAAGAATAGAGAAGAAGCAGATGGTTATCAGAGGGTAGGTGTGGGAGGATGAGTGAAGTAGGTAAAGGGGATTAAGAAGACAGTTATCTTGATGAGCCCTGAATAATATATGGAACTGTTGAATCATTGTATTATACAACTTAAAAGAATATAACACTATGTTAATTGCCCTGGATTAAAAAACACTTATAAGAAAAACAATAATAGTGCTTTTAGATATATCACAAAAGCAGGACATTAACAATAGGTCAGCTTCATTAGGTGAGTTACTGTTCTTATAGTACTCATGAATAACTGAGCTGACAGTGAAATTCTTTTTCATGATACTCAGATATCTGATGCGGCAGGGTAAAGGGCCTTCTATGATCACCTGCTGCACATTAAACTGAAAAAAAAAATTCTGTTGGGTCCCTTGAATCTATCTTTTATGGAGGAATCTAAGCCCTTCTTTTCCTTCATATTCTGGATTACGGAGATGGAACACAGTTCTCTTGGTCTGCCGTCACATAGGATCAATTCCCATTTTATCCACCTGTGAAATAATTCACTTTGTGGAATTACTGGGGCTGATAAGAATAGCAGGATTGCCCTCATTTGCCGTAGGGGTGCTGCCAGTCTACATGGTCCCTACCATTGTGATACATACTCAAGGAAAATGAAAAGTGACCTTAATATTGATTAAAAACAATTATAAAGGGGCATCTGGGTGGCTCAGTGGGTTAAAGCCTCTGCCTTCTGCTCTGGTCATGGTCTCAGGGTCCTGGGATCAAGCCCAGCATCGGGCTCTCTGCTCAGCAGGGAGCCTGCTTCCCCCTCACTTTCTGCCTGCCTCTCTGCCTACTTGTGATCTCTCCCTCTCTCTGTCAAAATAAATAAATAAAATCTTAAAAAAAAAAAACAATTATAAGGAGGAGGGTAATTCTATGCAAATACTGAAAGTCCTTTCTAAAGATATGGGTATATTTTATTGTGTTGCAATTACCTGAACCATGATTGGTCTTCAGCGGAGGTTAAAAACACTTGGGGATACAGAAATATGTGTATTTTAAAATGGGGTGTTTTTATACATTGTTATCCATGACCTAAAACAAGTCAGTAATGATAAGTCAGGAGCACACATTTTAACGATAGTTAATAAAGTCTATTGCACCTAGAGACACTTTGCATGCAGGATTATTGACCCCATTTACTTCCAGTATGTTACTTCAATTCAATTAATTATGTTAGGAAAATGATTTAAAGGGAAGAGATATTAAGAAATCTCTTCACAAGCTGAATTAGTGAGACAGTAAGATAAGACGATGTATTCTTATTAAATGAAATATTATCTAGATAAGACTCCCCATGAATTCATAGGATCAGAATTCTAGTTGATATTTAACTTTGTGACTTTCCAAAAGGTCACTTGGCCTTATAACCTTGTCATTCATCTCATTAAATACTTCCAGTCGTTCCCCATTGGCTGGAATAGGTTGAATATCCTGTTGGTAATCTAACTTCTTTCTGCATATACCTATCATTATACTCTGCTTGCATTTGGCATCTTAACCTCAAGTATTTGCTAAGCTTAATATTCATGTTACTCTCTGGGAGGTTTTTTGTTTTTTTGTTTTGTTTTTAATCATCATGTTTTTCCCTTGGCCTTAGAACACTTTTTCCTCTATTTTCTCAGTTGAAATCCTACTTTAAAACCCAACTTAAATCTATCACAAAAAATAGGATCTACTTATCTACTTGGAATGAATTCTTTCCTTTTCTTCACTCCTAGCGTACTGGTTTTCTATTCTGGCTACACATTAGAACCACTGGATAGTTTAAGAAAATACTGATGCTTGAGGTCCAATTCCATACCTCTATTTTATGCACCAAATTCTTGAAATCTGCAAAGTGACCAACAATAACCTTTTGCTCTTTACCCAGCTCTTCCTATACATATATGGCTAATATCTCCTTTGAAGGGCATCATGAGGGCATCTGCTGATATATCAAAATGAGCTTAGATGTGAATGAATGGGAACAGCTCACCCCCTTGGATGTGGTGGTAGTAAGAGATGTCTTTGATGCAGTTGCCTTTACCTGTCAATGCTGTGCCAGCCAGGTAGCTTGTGGCATAGTTATAGTCAATGGGACTGGTGGAAAACATGAGAATTTATGGTAGATATACATGATGTGTGTGGAAAATCGAGCCTGAGCAGTCCTTCTGTAAAGCCTATGCAGATTAGTCTAGAAGCTCTTACTACAGTGGTTTTGTGGTTTACTGTAATTTACTGAGTCTATAATTATTTTGCATTTGGTAACACTTTTACATTGTAACAAACCCTGTCATGTTTTCTTGTTCATGTAAAAACAGTGAACCCCACAATTCTTCCACATTTCCTTTTTTAACATTTTATTATGTTTTTTAGTCACCATACAGTATATCATTAGTTTTTGATGTAGTGCTCCATGATTCATTGTTTGTGTAGAACACCCAGTGCTCCATGCAATACATGCCCTCCTTAATACCCATCACTGTTTTACTGGGCTCACCCATACCCCCACTCCCCACTCCCTCCCCTCTGAAACTTACAGTTTGTTTCCCCGAGTTCATAGTCTCCCATGGTTCTCCTCCTCCTCTGATTCCCCTCTTCATTTTTCCTTCCTTCTCCTAATGTCCTAATGTCCTCCATGCTATTCTTCATGTTCCACATAGAAGTGAAACCATATGATAATTGTCTTTTTCTGCTTGATTTATTTCACTCAGCATAAGCTCCTCCAGTTCCATTCATGTTGATGCAGATGTTGGGTATTCGTTTCTGATGGCTGAGTAATATTCCATCATATACATGAACCACACCTTCTTTATCCGTTCATTCATCTGTTGAAGGGCATCTCAGCTCCTTCCACAGTTCAGCTATTGTTTACATTACTGTATACAACAAATGTTGGAGAGGATGTGGAGAAAGGGGAACCATCTTACACTGTTGTGGGAATGCAAATTGGTATAGCCACTTCGGGAAACAGTGTGGAGGTTCCTCAAAAAATTAAAAATAGAGATATTCTATGTCACAGCAATTTCACTACTGGATATTTACCCCAAAGATACAAATGTAGTGAAAAGAAGGGCCACATCTACCACATTTCCTTAGTTGATTTCATTAGCTGATTTCATTATCCATGGTTCCTGATGACTAATTCATGACATATACTTTCTCCTATACTTTTATTACTCACTTCCTACTCCTCATTCTTGGCTGATGGCCTTGGTTTTGACTTCCCTGAGAAAGTATAAGGAATAAAGATATCCTCATTTTCTCACCAAGCAATTTATCAATCCACTGAATCTCTATTATAGACTCTGTTTCCCTTCCTGTGGTACAGTCTCAGCTGAGGCCACACCCTCCACTCATATGATTGCTTCTGCCACTGCCCTTCTTTCAACTGCTTCATTATAATCCTCTCAACTAGGTCACCTGCCATCCTAAAAACAATTTCTTTCTTGACTTTTCATTTTCTCTAGTAACCTTTTGTGGCAGCCTTGAGAATGTCCTTGCAGATGTCCTACTAAACGGAATGTTCTTGACTGAGAACTCCAGCCTCAGAGCTTTGGAATCTCCCTTGCCTTTGTACTGAGGTGATGCTTTTCAAAGACTGCTCCCCACCAGTGACCAAGTCTGGCAGGGATACTAACAGAGATCCCTTGTTGGTAGACATAAGACTCCTTTGTTAGCCAACTTTGACTCAAGAACTGATGGCTTTGTTGAACCTTCCATGGACTGCATGCTACTCTCAGTCTAGGATGTTTCCACTTGACACTCTCTCCCTCTTTCCTTCACCGGGCATCAGAGTTGTATTTTTGAACCACTATCCCTCTCTCCTTCAGCTCCTTCTCTCTTTTCCTGTAGGCATCCCCCTTAGTAAAATCTGTACATGTTTAATCCAGGCTTGGAGTGTACTTCATGAAGGACCTGGACAAATACATCTGGACAAATACACCTCCTTACATTTTCTGCTTTCTTTCATAACAAAGTTCCTCTTAGGAGATATTTGCCTATTCTCTCCAGCTGGTTCTCTCTTGAACCCTCTCCAGTCAAGCTTGTATCCTCACCACTCCAACAAAACTATTCTTGTCCAGTCACCCATGACCTTCATGTTGCCAAAACCTATAGTTGATTTTGACTCTTCATTTTTTTTTTTTAGATTTTATTTATTTATTTGACAGACAGAGATCACAAGTAGGCAGAGAGGCAGGCAGAGAGAGAGGGGGAAGCAGGGTCCCCGCTGAGCAGAGAGCCCGATGTGGGGCTCGATCCCAGGACCCTAAGATTATGACCTGAGCCAAAGGCAGAGGCTTAACCCACTGAGCCACTCAGGCGCCCCTGACTCTTCATTTTTTTTTTTTTAAAGATTTTATTTATTTATTTCACAGACAGAGATCACAAGTCAGACAGAGATCACAAGTAGGCAGGGAGGCAGGCAGAGAGGGAGGGCAGAGCAGGCTCCCTGCTGAGCAAAGAGTCCGATGTGGGGCTCAATCCCAGGACCCTGGGATCATGACCTGAGCTGAAGGCAGAGGCTTTAACCCACTGAGCCACCCAGGTGCCCCTGACTCTTCATTTTTTTACCAGCAACTACTGATACTCCTTTTTGAAGTACTTTTTCCAGTTGTTAATCAGAATACCACCTTTCCTTTTTATCCCTGCTACCACATTTACTTCTACTTCATTCCAAGATTCCTTTGCTGATTTCTCATTTCTGCCCCTAAGTGCTTCACAAATGCTTTTCCTGCTATCTGGAATTCTCATCCCAGATTTCCCCATGGCTTATTCCTTGCTTCATTTCCTTCTTTGTCTCTTCCAGATTACCTCTTTAGTAAGGCTTTTCCTGACTATCCTATTGAAAATTGGAGCTATTTTTTATTCTTTCTCTTTACTCTGCTTTTTTCTTCTTTTAACACAACGTTCTTTATACCCAACATTATATTATATATCTGTTTTTACAACTGTCTGTCTGCCACTGAGTGTTGGCTCCATGGGAACTGGGACTTTGTCTTTTTCATTGCTGTTTCCGCAGTAACCAGAATAATGCCCAGTACACAGTAAGCATTCAGTATTTACTGAGTGAATTAATTTATGGAATATGAAGCATACATGCCAGGGGGATAGAGAAAAGAGAAAAGGGGAACGGTGTGTATCATTTATTAGGATATGCCTCTAGATACCTGTCTTTTTCTCTTTCATATTATAAAGAGACCTACTCACCACAAACAGAAGGAAGTTCCACCATGCAAACACCAACCATACAGTGGTTACAACATGCTTAAATGTTAAGTTTCCTCCCAATTCTTCATTAAACAGCCTTGTGTATCACTAACCTCTTGGTTGCAAAATTAGGTCAGGAAAGTTACCTTGAATAACATGTAGTAGGGACTGGGTACTGAGTGTACTTGGCAATTTTTGTTCTTGGGTATTGGGCTACCACTGATTTGGCTTTTTGTGTTGTGTCAGTGACACAAACCAGAGCTCCTTTGGTGCCCATAGGTCCTATAGGAAGAGACACAGGCAGCAGGCACCGTCTAGGCTTTCTTAGGCAGCCCCTCTGTATGGGGCTGGAGTGTGAGGAACACAGCTTTCTGCTGGGTAATGAGAAGAAAACATACTAATAAGGACTCACATTTGCAACATCTGTTTCATTTGGGTAATTTTAGATGGCTAAAACCCACGTTTCAGAATGACGAAGGCTCCTATCATCTTACAAATGATTGCTGCGATGTCTCTAAGCACCCGCCACAGTAATTAATAGACTGTAAGGGCTAAGAAGAAATAGGGCCCTATTAAGCTCAGGAAACAGCATCCCTTTAGGGCAAACTGACACAGAAGAAAACAGTATAATGGTTTTTCTATCTTAGAAAAACCTAACAAAAAGTCTTCTCTTTTCCTTTTTTTAGAATTATAGAAGTGAGTGAAGAATTTTAATATTTCTATTAACCTTTTCTTATCCAGATATCTATGCTTAATTAATCCCTACCACTTCTCAAAGGAAAAACAACCTCCTTCAAAGAAATTTACATGGATAAAAATTGAATTTTAAAGATACCGACCAAACTCATTGTTACAAGACCTTTTTGCAAAGATAGCACTTAATAGAAATGATAGTGCTTTATTTCTGGGTGGAAACCTGAGGGAGATTAGAGGCTGTTAATTGTGTTGCACAGATGATGAAATTGGAGGCCCGTAAAGAATACTTTCTTTACTTTTCTACTTCTCACAGCACTTCCTATTGTGCTTATAGCAAGCGCTTAATAGACACATCTTGAAAAAAAAGGCATGACCATAAACGTAGGTAAGAGTGGCAAAATAGAAAAGGTAACCCTAATTGTATAACATGTGGATCCTCTTTCATTCAACGAATTTTACTTTATTTTAAATATCAAAATAAAAAACCGTCCAACAGATGGCAGATGATGGAGTGTTACTGTAAGTATAATCTAAAAGGGCTAACTTTGTAGGATTCCTATTTGTGTAGTTTTGTGCAATGAACACAACACTTTGGCATAATTATCTCATTTGATCCTCAAAATGACCTCTTCTGAATTATATCCCCAAAGCCTTCCCAGACCCAAAACAGGTTTCAAAGTATTTCATTGCCACCTGGAAACTGATACTATTCCAGAACAGGAGGAAGAAATGTTCTTTGCCAAGGAGCTGTGTGGTCACCATGGCTTTTCTACCAGGTATGGTCCAGGGTGTTCTGTTTGCTAAGGTTAACCTGTGGTATACTGGCCTCAATATTCCAGACTGTGTTATGCTAATCAGGATAGCCTAAGTTCTGCTGTGGTAACAACCAATCGTCATATCTCAGTGGCTTAACAGAAGAAAGGTTTGTTTCTTGTTTACAAAGATGCCTACAAGTTCAGATCACTTTCTGGGGTGACTCGGTGGTCTAGGCTGATGAATGCTCACCATCCTGTGTCTGTGCGATTGGAAATGTGCACAGCCATGGTCACTGGAGCAGGGATGGACTGTGCTGGGAAGTGTATACTGGCGGTAAAGTATTTTGCCTTTGAAATGACACATGTCACTTCTGTTTACCTGGGCATGGAGGTATGATCTTCCTATGTGCACAGAGAGAGGAAAACCAGATGTGGGTGACACTTAAGGATTTCTACCTCATATGATTTTTCTTTTATCAGGGATTGCTGAAGTTTGCTACTTTAACCTGGAATAGACTTAGCCAAACTGGTCAAGCCCTGTGGCCTTCTTCCATTAAATGTATTACAGCTGTTACTATAAAACGAAAGAAATGGGGCACCTGGATGTCTTAGTTGGTTGAAAGTCTGACTCTTGAATTCACCTCAGGTCATGATCTCAGGGTCTTGGGATTGAGTCCCTTATTGGACTTTGCACTCTGTGTAGAATCTGTTTCTCCCTTTTCCTCCCTGCCCCCTGCTTGCTGTCTCTCTCTTTCTCAAAAAATTAAATAGAATCTTTAAAAAATTTTAAAAAATATAATGACAGAGACATCTCCTTTTTAGAACAGTTATGTTGGGTCGCCAGTTTTTGCTGATATCAGGCTGTGGTAGTCTCAACATGATCCCAGAACTACCCAAGAAGTTAGGTGAGTTCAGTGGGGGAAGGAAATTGGCCTGGTAGTTTTGATAGTGTGTAGAAAAAGTAACTGGTAGATTGTCTATGATACTCATTTTCCAGTACATCAGTGAACACTGTGAGAAATGCTTGTTAGTCCTGGCCTTTTCTTTTGCAATTTTGGAGAGTCTAGAAAATAGTAGAAGTAAGAAAGAAAGACTGAGGGTCTTAGATTGGACTCTCACTGATTATGACCTGGTATTTAGTTTCAAATTGCAGCTTCTTACAAATATGATTTTCACCCCCTCGCATGTGGATCTTACACCAGCTGGTAAACTTGGCTTAACAAATTGTTGGTCACTAAACAAGAATGTGTTAGCCCTACTTAAAAGTGAATCCCCTCTCGATAGCCTTTGTCCAAAACACAGTGGTGGTGTTTTAAATCTGATACTTATCTATCTATCTATCTATCATCTATCTATCTATCTATCTATCTATCACTTGAGTGACTTGTAAAATTCAAATTCTAGGTCTCCACCCCCAAAATTTTGAGTTGGTGTTGTAGAGCCTAAGAAATCATATTGTAAACAAGAACCTCTGTTGATTTTGATGTTTGCTAACCTACAGGCCTCATTTTGAGAAGCACTGAACTGAGTAAAAGAACATGGATTGGCTGGGAAATGGTCAGAATCTTGTGAATGCTGAGCGGTCCTTAGAAATATCTGTATTGTCATGTAATTTGTTCAATATCCTATACAAAGGGCTTGGAAAACAGTCTGCATAGTAAGAACACAATAGTCTTTCCAAGATTTGACTGCTAGAGACTGCTGTGAATTTTCTAAATAATCTGTACAACAGTTTTAGGCATTTCTTTTAGTTAATATTGAGGGCTTTCCACCCATTTCATTTACTGGTGCCCTTTAGGATTGTAGAAAAGAACGGTTGGCCCTCGATGAGGACAATGGAAAGCAAGTTGAATGAATCCCAAAATGGCATATTTTACTTGAAAAACATGCATTATGCTTTTTTCCAAGTAAACTGCACAGAAAAATGTAAATGAAGCATAAAGCTCTTATGAATTAGGCCCTAAGCGTTTTTCTTTTTAGCATATAAACTGCCACTAAGGATGTGATAGGAATGTATTTTCTACTATTTTTCAAACTATAATTACGTTCCCCTAGTAAAACTCAAATACTTGATATGGTCCTGTTGCAACTGTACCAGACAGGTAATAATTGGAAAATTTAATGCAGAGTTTTATCTCTTAAATGCTAAAAGGTAGGACTACTCACAGCATACAGAAGAGCTGGCATTAAATATAAAAATTGTGATCCTGGTGTTTCTCTGTGATGTTAATTTTGCATCTGGAAATGTGTTCCAAAGCTGTAGCTCCCTTTTAAATATATAAGAATGAAAGACAATTCCTTTCCCAAACTTCACCAAAAGAGCCTATAATCTCCATCTACCGTTCAGTAGTTCCATTTTTTTCACATTTACTGTATTTCAGGTTGGAATGTGATGCATTTAAGTCTCAGACAGTAAATTAACTTATTTAAGTAGCAGTGGAATAAAAGGAAGCAAAAAGGAGGGAAAATCTCCAGAGAGTACTATTCAATTGTATATCTAAAGACCATCAGAAAAGGGCACACAATAAAACTCATATAGAGAATTAAAAAGATTTGAGCAATGCTCTTCCCATCCCTCACCACAGTAGACTTTGTTAGCCAACATTTTTTTTATTACTGTCTTTTTTTTATTCAGCGATTCTAAGACCTACACTACATTAAAGTTGTGTGAGCCTATACAGATAATGAAAGGCTCCTTACAGCCTCTATGTGAATTGATAATACTTTTTTTGCAGACAGTGCAAGTTAAATAGTTTCCACATGGGCACATCATGTGCAATTTCTATGGGAGAACCATAGAATCGTGACTTTAGGACAAAGCCCATCATTATCTGGAATATGATCTTACATTATCTGGAATATGTTGCTTGTAAGATCTAAGCATCTTACAGGAGCAAAATCTCTGAAATAATTTCTGTTAAGATTTCTCATGAAATCTTTATTTTGACTTTGCATTTTCAGTTGGGGAAACTTTGATGCTGTGTAGTGCATATGAAACCAAATTCCGTGGCCCTCTGACATTTGTTCATCAGTACTTGAATTTTTTATGGGTTTCATCCAGACCTGATGCATGTTGCTTTTGTGTTTATCAAAAGAAATATCAATTTATTTTATTCACATTCTACCTTTCATGTCTCATTACTATACACATTCAATTACAAGGGACTTGTTACAGAAAAACTTTGTAACCCTGAATTAAAGTTATAATTCCTCAAAGCACTTACCACCTTTGGATGCATAAAAAAATAGTATAACTAAAAACAGTATAATTTTAACCCTTAAACTAGAGGTTGCATTTAGTATTCTCAAGTAAATCAGATTGGAACTGTAGAAACATGGAACTTTTGACAGCTGAGGAGAGCAAGAGCATTAGGATCAATAGCTCAGATTTTAGAATCGGAGAGACTTCAAATCTCTGCTCTAATATTTATCAGCAGTCTTGACCTTGGGCTTATGCTCTGTGACCTCTCATTTTCCTCATGTGTAAAATGGGTAAGATAGTAGTTACAATATTTAGGATGGGCTACCTGCTGCATCAGACTTCTGAATGTATAATGGTTCAGACACAATAGAAATTTGATTTTCATTCACTGATGATACTTGGTAGTAATAGAGGTGCCTCTCCTAAAGTTAGTCATTTGGCTGTTAGAAGTTCTACTATCTTCAATATGTAGCTTCCAAGGTTGCTGTAAAGCAGTATTTCACAATTTTTTTTTTATTTTTCCCCCGAAGGAGAAAAATTAAATTAATTAAGCCTAATTAATTAAAATTAATTTAATTTAAATTCTCCTTAATGAGATCGATTGAATACCAAGAAAAAAGATTTTATCAGGCAGAGTTGAGCTTTAAAGATCCCTTATTCCCCTATGAAACTATTTTCACTTCTTGGGAGCAATATTGCCTTCATTGAGAATGCATGAGTTAGAAGTTACCTCCTTTCCAGCGTGCTAGAAGGTGACAGGAGAATGTAGGAATAAACCTGAGAGTTATTTATGGACCAGGCCTGGAAGTATAAATCACTTCCATTAAATCCCATTGGCTACCATGTGGTCATATGGTCACTCCTCACCACAGGGGAGACTGGGAAATGTAATGTAGCTCTGTGTCCAGGAAAAAGAGAAGACACATATTTTGGTGAATAGCTGATGATTTCTTCTACTATTTACTTGCTTGTATGAATTGTTCCAAGTATTTAATTAACACTTAATAGGGATAAAGTGTTTATTTAATATCATGCCTAGTCCATTGTAAGCATTTAAGGTTTTTTGGAATCTGTTTAGAAAAAAGGAAAAGTTAAGAAATAATTTATTTCTTGATCATTTAATCTATCAGAGAATGAAAGAAATGTTAGGGTTGGAAGGTATCTTAGAAACCACATAGACTAACCTCCCATTGATAGATTTTTGCTTGAACGCTTGAAGTAAAAAGGAGGCAACACTTTTTTTTTTTAAAACTACATCTTGAGTTACCTGAAAATTTTTACTCCAGGCAGAAATCTATATGCCCAGACTTCCAGCAGTCCCAACCAACTCATTAGTATTTGCTTTGCCCTCGTAAATTTGTACTCATTAATTCATCCAACAGATGTTTGTTGAATGCCTAATATATATCTGATAGCATGCTGGGCTCTGGAGATTCACAATCAAATATGCACTCCTTGCTTTTAAAGTTTTCTGCCCTTCAAAATGCAGGGACTTTTGTCTTGGCCTTTATTGTGCCTCCGGCCCCAGCATAGTACAGGTACTTAGCAAGTGCTCAGTCAGCGGTTATGGAATATGTGGGTGTGACAGTATGGAATATATGGAAAACAGGCAATGTAAGTGTAATGGGATGAATGATACCAAGGAGGCAATGACTGGGCCCTGAGGGAGCAAGCTGGGAAGGGCACCTAATCCAGCTGGGAAGGAAGTTAAGAGGAAGTGACATCGGAGTTGAGTATTAAATGAATGATATGTGATTTTGCCATGTTAAAGAATGGAGGAGGGGGATTTCTAGAAGAGGAAATAACACATTTGAGGCCTAGTTAAAGGTGAGAGGACTTTGTATAGTGTGGTGTAACAGATTGAATAGTGTCCATCAAAAACTCATGTCCACCAGGAACCTAGGAATGTACACTTATTTGGAAATAGGGTCTGGGGAGCCTGGGTGGGTTGGTTAAGCCTCTGGCTCTTGGTTTGAGCTCAGGTCATGATCATATGGGTCATGAGATGGAGCCCAGTGTTAGTCTCCACTCTCAGTGGGGTATCTGCTTGAAGATTCTCTCCATCGGCACCCCCCAACTCATGCTCTTGTGTGCACTCTCTCTCTCAAAAAGATAAAAAGGAAATAGAGTCTTTGCAGATGAAATTAATAAAGTCAAAATGGAGTCACGTAGTATTAGGGAGCCCTAAAGACTGTTGTGTCTTATAAGAAGGCCATGTGAAGATACACAAAATACACAGGGGAGATGGCCATGTGAAAATGGAGGCAGAGACCAGAGTTATGGCATCATTAGCTTAGGAGCTCTAAGGATTGGTGGGAACACAGAAATTAAGAGAGACAATGAAGAATCTTTCCTAGAGCCTTTGGAGGAAGCATGGCCCTGTTGATACCTTGATTTTGGCCTCCAGAACTGTGAGAGAAAGAATTTCTGGTTTAAGCAGCCCAGGTTGTGGCAGTTTATTATGGCAGCCCTAGAAAACTAATGCAGGTGGTCTTATCAAAATACAGTCAGTGGAAAACAGACACATAGATCAGTGGAACAGAATAGAGAGCCCAGAAATAGACCCTCAACTCTATGGTCAACTAATCTTTGACAAAGCAGGAAAGAATATCCAATGGAAAAAAGACAGCCTCTTCAACAAATGGTGTTGGGAAAATTGGACAGCCACATGCAGAAAAATGAAATTGGACCATTTCCTTACACCACACATGAAAATAGGCTCAAAATGGATGAAGGACCTTGATGTGAGAAAAGAATCCATCAAAAGCCTTGAGGAGAACACAGGCAGCAACCTCTTCGACCTCAGCTGCAGCAACTTCTTCCTAGGAACAACGCAAGGGAAGCAAGGGAAAAAATGAAGTATTGGGACTTTATCAAGATCAAAAGCTTTTGCACAGCAAAGGTAACAGTCAACAAAACCAAAAGACAACAGACAGAATGGGAGAAGATATTTGCAAATGACATATCAGATAAAGGGCTAGTATCCAAAATCTATAAAGAGCTTAGCAAACTCAACACCCAAAGAACAAATAATCCAATCAAGAAATGGGCAGAGGACATGAACAGACATTTCTGCAAAGAAGACATCCAGATGGCCAACAGACACATGAAAAAGTGCTCCACATCACTGAGCATCAGGGAAATACAAATCAAAATCACAATGAGATACCACCTCACACCAGTCAGAATGGCTAAAATTAACAAGTCAGGAAATGACAGATGCTGGCAAGGATGCAGAGAAAGGGGAACCCTCCTACACTGTTGGTGGGAATGCAAGCTGGTGCAACCACTCTGGAAAACAGCATGGAGGTTCCTCAAAAAGTTGAAAATAGAGCTACCTTATGACCCAGCAATTGCACTACTGGGTATTTGCCCTAACGATACAAATGTAGTGATCTGAAGGGGCACGTGTACCCGAATGTTTATAGCAGCAATGTCCACAATAGCCAAGTTATGGAAAGAACCTAGATGTCCATCAACAGATGAATGGATAAAGCAGAGTGGTATATATATACAATGGAATACTATGCAGCCATCAAAAGAAATGAAACCTTGCCATTTGTGACGACATGGATGGAACTAGAGGGTGTTATGCTTAGCAAAATAAGTCAATCGGAGAAAGACAACTATCATATGATCTCCCTGATATGAGGAAGTGGAGATGCAACGGGGGTGGGGGTTAAGGGGTTAGGAAAAGAATAAATGAAACAAGATGGGATCGGGAGGGAGACAAATCAAAAGAGACTCTTAATGTCATAAAACAAACTGAGGGGGGTGGGGGGAAGGGCCTGTTGGGAGAGGGTGGTGGGGTTACATTATATGTTTAAATTAAAAAATTAAAAAAAATTGAAAGATTAAAAAAATGCAGTCAGTGGAAAGTTAGGATGAGGGGGTTAGCAATCAGTAAGACTGTCCTGTGAGACTCCTAAAGGCTTCGCTCATATAAGTACAATAGGAACTTCTGAAAACTGATTTACTAGATGACCTGGTACTGCTAACCTCCATGCCCACTATACAGATGTGTGGCTGGGCAGCTCTGGTTAGTAGGCTACTGTACAGTTTGCCCATAACCTTCTGCTCTCAGGAGTTGAGCTATATGTGTACCAGGAACCAGTTGTTTATTCCCAAATCCATCCTAAATTTTTGTCCATTGTACTTGAAATTGTGTGATATTATTATAAGCTATTGTATATATGTTATAGATCAATTATGAGTGTGAAAGAATTATTGTTTCTTTGAAAAATAATATCTTTTTGAAAGATTGGAGTATAATTAAAATATAAAAATCAACAAGACTTATACAGTTAGATTGCTTTTCAAGTGTCAATGTTTTGCATGCTAAAGGAGATATTTTGGGAGTGGTTTAAATAAAAATAACTTGGAGGGAATTCAGGCAGTGGCTGCTGGATGGACGCATGAATGCACACTTGAATGTTTGAAGTTTAAGTAAAATATTTAAGGCATGTATTTTTTAAAATGGTTTTCTACTTGAACCAATTTTTACACTTAATTTTCTTGATTGTATTAGGCAAGAAAGTTTCTGTTTTACATTGGTAGAGTGGCTTAGGGAGGACTGTTACTGAGTGCTGGCTTCAGGGCTAATGGGAGCTTTCTTTCAATTGTAATGAATGGAGCAAATTTCCTTCTCACCTGGAAGGTGGCTATTTTAGGAACTGAGTTTGGGTTCCCAGTGTCTTGCATTCTGATGTGGGAACTGACGTTCCCTTTAGGAACAGTATCATAGATGGTATCTTATTTCTGAGGCTTGGGAATCTACTTAACCTAAGTCAGAGATGCCATTATTGGTGGACCCAGAAATGGAAACAAGTTCTTCTTTTACTCTACATCATTTTCTTTCTAACATGCCTCACCAACACAAAGGGAATGTTATTTCAGTCACTTTTTAATGGAAACAGTATTTTATTTTTATTTCTTGTTTCTCCTCTTTTTCTCCCTCCTTTTACTTTTTGTGACTATATATTTCAGGTTCTAATCCCTAGTTTATGTGTCTTTTAGGATGCTACCCATTTGCAAATTGGAATAGTCTGGCATGTTTATATACTTTTAAGCATATTTGAGTTTCAAATTATATTTTGTTTGAATAAACATTTGTATTTAAGTTCCCTGAACATAAATCAATTGATTATTGGGCATGCAGCCTAGAAATAGGAAATAGGTCAAATGGTATGGGACTTTAGCCAGCATCTGAACTTTTGTACTGAATTTATCAGTGCATAATTACAAAGTTATTACTCAGTGAGGAAACATTGTTTAAATGTCTGATATTTGCCAGGCACCCTGCTAAGTGCAGGGGTATGATAAGCACAGAGAGGATGCCATCAGGTTCTGGAGATTCTATATTGCCATGATCTCTGTCTTCTGAGATCAAAACTAAGATTGCCAGGGACAGTAGCTGTAAAGCCTTAAAACCCTGTCAAAATATCTAGTAACTCACAAATGCTAACAGGAGGAGAGAGAATGTTAAAATTTAGGTCTCAAGATTTAAGAAGGTACTTTCCATGTTAAAAATCACAAGTTAACTATTCAGGAGCATACACTACACTTGGCATGATATTCTCTTGGAGTTAGTGTGGTGTGTTGTAAAGAAAAATGATATAAAGAAGACACAGTTTTCAGTCTTGGCTCTTGGCTCTTAAAGGCTCTTTCACAGAGCCTTTAAGAGGCTCTGTGACCTTGGGCCATTCACTTTGATTCTTGGTCCCCATTACTCCTTGGTACTGATTGGATGAGAAGATGTCTACAGTCTCTTCCTGTTTTAAAATTCTCATTTACTGTAGAGTTTCAAGGCTATTTAAGGACCCAGGGCATCCTTTGTAGAATTTTGAACTACTTCATTACCTCATCACATAGCATGATACTTGAAAGTATAGTTTTTGTCACAGAGGCATTAAATGATTCAGTCCACATTCTTTCTGCCCATTAGTGCTCCTTTTGGTAGGAGGAGGCAGGAAGAGTCCAGTATCTTCTTGGTGATTTGAAGAATAGTTGAAGGAATCAGGAATGTTTAGCCTGGACTAGCATGACCACAGAAGAAATAGAAACCATTGTGGAGTATTAGAATGGGTATCATCAAATGTTGGCACTCACTATACAAAGAGGAATGAGACATGATTTTCATCCTCAAGAAACTCACTTGGTAGAAGATATAGGTACATGAAAAACATGTGGTGAGTCCTAATGTCTATGTAGGAAGGGTTGAGTATTAGAGGACTCTTTAGAGGACTCTGGTAGAGATAAAATTAAAACATGAAGGGAAAAGTATGTTTTCTGTTTCCCCAGAGAGCAGAACAATAATATGTGGGTAAAAGTTACAGAAGACCAATTTGGTTCAATATTAGAAAGGGCTTTCTAATAAACAGAGCAATCCACCATTGGATGGTGTACCATGAGAAGGAGAGAAAAACTCTAGTTGTTTTGCACTAATCAAAACAATTCTGGATACATTTATTGGACACCTGCAGCAGGTTGGGGATTGGATTAGGTAATCTCTAATTTGCCTTTAGCTCCTCAGACTTTGTGAGACACCTCTTAGTTTACTAAACAGCTTTCTTTCATTGGAGTCATCTTGTAGAAAGCCACAGGGCAGATTTCATGTTATCAAATGAAAGCAACAACAATAGAAAAATGAGACTGTAATGAAAAGGAGAACCTTAGTTGTATCATCATTTCTTGCTTTATTAAAGAACTCTGATTATCTATAGATAGAATTAATGATCCTAAACCAGGATAATAGATGCAGAGAAAAACCCAAGAAAGCTTTATTCCTTAGCAAGTGGTGGACTCCATGACTTTTGAAATGAAGAATGTTGGAATGCAGCTTGCATAGAAGGTGGCTGTGATAGGATTTACTCCAAAGTACTAAGCTAAGATTTCCTTTGAGTCTGTCGCCTTTAAACTGTATGACTCATGGGCAAATTCACAAAACAAAAATGTGATCACTGTGGATTATGCTGCCATTGCTGGTAACATGCTGGCAGTGATTGTAAGAAGACTTGCCAAGCACACATTGACCCTCTGAGTCACATTGGTTCCTATGGAGATTAACACCATCAACAGTGAGAACAACAGCCCAGAAGTGCGATTGGTGTTAGACAGGGAGGAGAAAAATGGCAGTATGATCCTCTATAAATGCAGCAATTGGAATGAAAAAGGAGCATGGGGTGGCGCAGCTCAGGAGAGAAAATGACCTATAATGGCATAGCAACCTACTTCTCTAGCTCTTCCTGCAAATAGCTGGGGAAAAAGTGTGGTTCCTGGCAGATAGGCTCAAATCTACTTTTATTTGTCTGGCATTTCCAGCAAGTTCTCCCCTCATCCCAGATAGCTTATCTCTTCAAGAGAGTCTGTTCAAGTGGTCTTGATGCTGGAACTGCGAGTCTGATGAACATGTTGGGATTCAGGGGTGGGAAGGACACCGACTACTTAAATATGATTTGGAAGGTTTTGATTTTCTCTCTGAATAAAAAGATTTTTACATCTATTAAAGAAAACCTTGACTTGAATTTCATCATTTAAGATGTCTCATGTGTTTTCATAGAGCAATTGGGTGTCTGAGTTAAAAGCTTGTCCTTGCCTTGGACGTTGGGGGAAGAGTCTATGCGTGCCCACCTCCCACTTTCCTTGTCCCTTGCAACCAGTCTGCCTGGGAACTACCCCCAAGCAGTTTTGTGGACAGGCTTGTTGTTCTGATGCCTGAGTCTCCAGGCCCTCTCCCATAAAGACAGGAAAAATCTGGAGACATACACATTTTCCAAATTCAGGATATGTGAATCATGCCCAGCTTGGATGAATTCAGGGTATGTAAGGTGAGCTGTACTTTTCCTTGTCTTTCTTATATCAGCGGTTGTGGAAAATGCCTATTAGTTGCTGAATGATCAAACAGATGTAAGAAGAATAGTTGGTCCTGAGCAAAATCAGATTACATTGCATCAAAAGTAACCAAGCTGAAATGACAACATGTCATTCCTGGAAAAGAAAGAAGATAATGGCTTTCAGAGGAATGACAAAGCATTTTTGGAGAAAATTAGTGATAATGAGATAGTTGGATGGAAAACATGCCATCATTCTTCCAAAAGTGAGTTGTTGATGACTGTTCCATCTAGTGGGAGATACGACTGGTTTAGCGGGAAATGCCCTGAGCTGTGCGTGGCCACAGATTCAGGCTGCGCCATTGACTATTCATGGAGTCTCGGCAAGTCTCCCAAGTTCACTGGCCTCAGTTTCCTTATCTGTAAAATAAGGGTTTGTACACACATAATTCAAGGCACGGAACACAGTGCCAGGCACAGGGTAAACACTCGATCAATGCTAGTGATGATGAGAAGGAGGGTGATGGTTTTGATAATGGCAGGACTGATGTTAATGATGATGGTGATGATATAATGATCCTATATCAAGGGATCTCGCCCCTTAGTTTCAAATTCCATGCTTCTGAAAAGGGAATTTCGTTATAAATGTGATTTTCAAGAAATAGTTTTTTTTGCAATGGTTCTGTCTCATAAGAAGCTCAGGAAGCTCTGTTTTCCTGCTTGGGGAAGAAATTTGAAATCAGAGTCTTATGCTCTAGGAACATGCTTTTCAAAGTCTCATGTCCCCTGACTTTGCTAAATGACAAGCAGTCTCACTGTGCTACACTGTGGTTGTACGAGAAGCAGCCTAAGCTAGTGCTTAAGAGCTCAAGATCATAGTTGTCTTCCTGCTCTGCCACCTACCAGCTGTGTGAGTTTGGGAAAGTTGTGAACCTGTTGTGTTTCAATTTCCTCACCTGTATAATGGGATGATAATAGGCATACCTAATAGGGTAGTTGCAGGGATGACATATATTAGTACACATAAAGTACCTAGACCAATACCTATCTTGCACAGAGTACACTCTCTAACTACCAGATACTATTATTATATTTCTTTCTGAAAAACTAAGGGTTTAGAGAGGTGTCATATTCTATTCCTTTTCATTTGTAAATACATTTTTATGAAACTTACTAGAGTATATCTTTAACTGATGGTACTTTTAGAGTTGTCAACTCAGCTTTGGGGGTTTATTCTTAAGTCTTCCTTGAAAAAGCAAATGTGTGTGTTTGTGTGTCTTTGTCTGTGTATCTGCGTGTCTGTGTCAGGAAAAAAAAAAGTCTCTGCAGATGGGCGCTGATGCCAAGTATCTTCCCACAAGATGGCGCAGCACTCCTGTCATTCCAGTGCTTGGCTACCCTGAGGGAGACAGGGAATTTTGATCAGCATCCAAAGAATCACCTCATCTCTCCCTGCAGAGAACACAGAGCACAAGACTTCATGTTCTGTCAGGTACCTGCCGCTAGTTCTTGCTTGTGATTTCAAAGGAACTACATAAAATCTAAAGCTCCTTTAGTTTTTAATTTTTTTGCCAGTATTTTATTCCAGTCTAGATTTGACCTTTCAAGGACATATTTTGTCCATTGCTCCTTATATCTGAAGGAGGAAGGCAGTAGAGTGAGAAATGAGATAGTCTGTCTCCTGTCTCTCTAGATTGACTATCTTATGGAAAGCAAACAATAAACAAATGGACACCACAGAAAACAAGGGGTTGTTTAGCTACTGTAAGTAGACTTCTTCCAAACAAAATATTACAGGAGGCGAATTTTGTCTTTGGCATCCCCTGTGTCTTCCTTCTGTGTCTCAGCCTCTTCTCTGTGAACGTTAGGCACCAGCCGGGTCTGTGCTGCCCTGACCTCTATGTTCATGCCTCATTCTCACCCACCTTTCTCTGCTCCTTACTGTTCCCTCATCAAGCTTCATTCTTCTGAGTGTCAGCCTCTTAGAGACCTTCTCAGTTACTGAAACCAGTCCGTTGAAGGAATCCAGACTCTTAATAAATTATTGTTCAGAAATATTGTCCTGACAAAAAACATGTAATTTTTATTTAAAGTACTGATAATCCCAGAAATGGAGAGATGAGGCTCTCTCATCTGTTAACTTCCTCTCGTGGGTTATGAGATGATTTTTATAAAAAAATTCGTCTTTTAGAAAAATCACTTGCAGAAATAATGAGCTTAAGTGAAAGTTGCTGAGAGAGTAGATCTTAAAGCGTCTCATCACAAGAAAAAGAACTTTGTAGGTATGTGAGGTGGTGGATGGTAACTACACTTATTGTGGTGATCATTTCACAGTATATGCATATATTGAATCATTTGTTGTAGTAATGGGGGAATAATACTGATGAGCTGAGTTAAGGTGATCATGTACATGTATCATATATTTATAATTTGTGTTGGATGGATACACATTCACAGATCTAATATAGTTTTCTCTGCCACATCTCTATCACAGAAGTCCAGCTCATAGACAGTAGGAGGCTTCTCAGAGTATGTCAAATTGCCCCTGAGATGGGGAAACTTAGATGGCACTAATGGAAATCAAATGGCCAAGCTCAGTTTTCTGGTAAGAGCTGGTCTTGGCTCCTTCCTTACAGAAAGACCTAGCTGGCATTGCTCACTCTCTTCTTTTCCTGTGCCATCTGAAATCTGTGCCCTGAGCCTGCTGGCAGCTTTCTAAATCTCTTTATTCCAAATTTGGCACAACCTTCCTTCATCTGCGACTTTGGAGTCTTCTGTTGTATTACCCCATGGTTCAGGCTGGAGATGGGAATTGTTTCATTAACTTACCAGTACCCATAACAAAGAGCCTTTTTTTTACCCTAAGAATCTGAATGGTACACTCTTACAAATAGAAATTGTTAATTTATCATTCTGAAGACTAATTTGAAGTCAATCAATGTTACCTTATGTTGTCCTCTTGTAGCAGAGTAAAGTGACTTTTATGTGCTAATTTTCACACATTTGGATTTTTTTCAAATTATTTTTATTAACACATAATGTATTATTTGCCCCAGAGGTACAGGTCTGTGAATCATCAGGCTTACACATTTCACAGCATTCACCATAGCTCATACCCTCCCCAGTGTCCATAATTTGATTCTTTTCTTTAAAAAGATTTTATTTATTTGAGAGAGAGAACATGAGGAGAGGCAGAGAGAGAGAGAGAGGGAGAAACAGACTCCCCACTGAGCAGGGAGCCTGACATGGGCCTCCATAACAGGACTCTGGGATCATGACTGGAGCCAAAGGCAGATGCTTAACCAACTGAGCCACCCAGGCTCCCCCACACTTGCATTCTTCCAAACTATTTGCTCCAAACTGTCACAATGATCTTTTAGAAGTATCAATTAGGTCATTTCACCCCTGGATTTAAAGTTTTTTACAGACTTCCCATCCTCTGTCCTAACATCTTTGACTCATTTACTTTATTTAGAGTACTAGTAACAGTTTATAATATTGTAACTTACTCATTAGATTACTTGTTTATTTTATATCTTCCCACCTAGGATGGCAGCTTTGTGAACAGGAACATTGTTGATCTCATTCTCCACAGCATCCTCATGAACTACCACAGGGTTGCAGTTAGGAGACATTCAACAAATAATTGTGGAGCAAATATTGTTATTTAGCTGCCTGCCACTTCTCATGACCTAGGGCTCTTAAAGCCCATAACTGGAGAAAATCACCCAGTGACGACAATGGAAAGAAAAGTGACATTTATTGAGCAACTACTATATGTCAGGCATTTTACACACAGTAACTTTGTATCTTAGATTGTACAAGGTTACTATTATTAATTCAAGTTTTATAGATATTGAAAGTGAGGTGAAATGATGTGCCCAAAGGCATACAGAGCTAGAGTGAAACCCATGTATATTTGTTTTCAGAGTCAATATTTACTGTTACTAGATTTGTCTTTATCATACAATCTTTGTATTATCCTGACCTTGAGGATGTTATTATTCTTTACAATATGGGATACAGTAACACTTAGGTAAATATAGCATTTGTTTGCATATTTTCTGTCCTAACTATAGACATGGATATATTACGGAGAAATCTTTTTTTTTTAATTAATAAAGCAACTCTGGTGCTTTCAAATATTTTTCAAACTCTAAAATACCTTGTAGCAGCTAGACCAGTGGTAGAAACCCAGGATCTGGAGGGAAGGGCAATTCTTTGTGTAGTCTACTACTCTGGGTATGTCCCTGGCCTAGTCCCCACTTACTTGGCTTGTGGAAACAGAGAAGGCTGAATGTAAAAAATCTGAAAAGGTGTTTTCTTAGGAAATGGGTCATCAAGGCACAACCATTCCTGTTTTGCTGTTTTTCTGAGAGAGTACAATAACCCCAAATGGAGGGGGACGTTTCTCCAACATTCCCCTACTAGAATTCAATAATGTAATAATGCAAGGGGACAGCATCACCAGTTGGTGGGCAGCTGGTGCCCAGAGGGACATGCCAAGGGAGCCTGCCAGTGGTGGTGGTGCCAGTGTGTATATTGGAACATAGTAGATCGGACACAGCTCAGCAAAGGGACAGTGCTGGGAAGGTGTAGAAGCAGTCAGCAGAATGGGCAGTCATTCCTTAGTGATCTATGCCAAGCAGAAGGGGCAGGCTATCTGGCAGATACCAAGTGGTATCTGACCAGTGGTTTTTGTGCACCAGCCCTGTGTGACACTGTTGGAGATGCAGAGATATATGGAGGGATTTTGTAGAGGCTGTGTTCTGTATTGACTGGTGGTGGACTGATGATTACTGAGGATGTGTTACAGTTTGCACTCAGGCTATTCTCAGGCATGAAGAAATCTCTTATAGGACAGCTGTGAAGAATGCATGAGACTGCATGTATGACATATCTGTTCCATGCCTGGCATTCAGTAGGTGATCAACACAGTTAATCAGGGAAGGAATTCCCTACTCTTACTGTATCCTTTTAGAAATATAGACTGCCATTAGCATTGTGTTACTGCAGTATTCCTATCTAAAAGGTGCTTTTCAGGAAGAGCATAACAATATGAATATTCCATTAAGAACATTAAAATAGAAGTCTACTTGGATATTTTCTGCATTGGGATAAACTCTGGTAATACCAATGCTGAATGTTTGTACCAGAAACTGTTCTAAGTTGTTTATGTTCCACCCTATTAGGTGTATAGTTTTACTATCACTGTATTATCGATGAGGATTGGAGATGCCAGGAGGTTGGGTAACTTGCCCAAGTTTAAAGGGTATAGAGATATGGGATAAATTTGTAGGGAAATAGTTTCAAACTCATAGATTTCTCTTCTTGCAGACCATGGGAGATATGTCTCTAAGACTTTAGTACCTAAAAACATTACTTTTCTGGGCAACAGGTATTGATTTATTTATGCAGAGTGTATCTAACAGATTAAGTAATATTTTGTTTAGAATATTTAGAAGCTTAGAATTGGATTAGGGTTCCAATTTTCATAAGTGTATGGTCCCATGATGTACGTTTCAGTGAGCTAATTATCCATCTGATCTCATGTACCTTCTTTTATCTTTGCTGTGATTTCTTTTGATTATTTACCTTTTTACATCTAATAGCATGCATTCCTGCTGGTTGAGTCAACTATTTGGTTGTGAGTTAGAGTCAGTGAGCATGGCATTATTCCCCCTTAAAGCGGCATTAAGCAGGTCCCCATGTGCTGTCGCTCTTTGATGCACAGAATGACCAAGTATACAACAACTCAAACCCCAGTTTAATGTTTGATGTAAATGATTCCTGGCTATTTCAGAAGGAAGAACATTTTTATGCTCTTTGTAGGGGAAGTGTTGCTGTTCCTGTGCCTGATTGATTGATTGTATGATGACAGTCCAGCTGTAAAGACCATCATCTTGACACGTTTAATATTATATTTGGTCTACTGAGGGCTGGCTTGATTTTGATAAACAGGTAGTTGAAAGAGAAAGTCCATCTCCCAATAGGGCAGCTGTGAAAGTTTGTAGAAACAAGAAAACAGTTGGTCTTAATAGAATAAAGATCAAGAGAACTGTGCAGTTTCCACAGCTCTGGTCTATTCCCTTGAGGAATAGGTGCCCCATTTTAACATTTCTTTTGGTTGGGACTTGGTGTCTGTTTCTACTGGGGAGGAAGGAAAAATAAGGCGAGATGGTCCAGGAGATTTCTGACTTGTTTAGTCTTTATAGCAACCCTACAATACAATCACTTCTAATATTTTTATTTGTCACATATGTAGATAATACACATCAAAGAGGTTAGGGAACTTGCTCAAGGTTGCATAGATGGACTGTAGAAAAGCGGGGATTAGGAACTGGGTGGGTTTGACCCTAAACATCATCACTAAGCTCCTATCAGTATGCAGTATGGTGCTCGCTTTACTAATAGCAGGAAAATGTCATTAACTGCAATACCTTAGCTTACTGAAGCCACTAATAAAGAAGAAAAATATTATAGTTCCAAGGAGGAGAAGTCTGTTTATAGTCTTGTCTGTTGGTATAGTTTGTGGGCAAGAAGGCAACAAATCTCTTTGAATCCCAACCTGTCGGCCTCCCAAGGGTCTTTGAGGTGGCTTGTATGTTGATTGACTGGAGTTGCACGTATGGTATTTTGAGATCAAATACAAGGTACCAACAGACCACACAGTGGCCATTTGTGCCTGTAGAGGACAGCCTATTCAGACAAAGAAAATCCTTATCTATTGCTTTTTGCAGAGGAAATGGCCTTCAGTCTGTGCTGCCTTCTTATGGTTGGGTTAGGAATTCATCAAGCCAGAGAAATAGGATGACTTTTTTTCTGATTTGGTATTAATAATTCAGGAGTTCTTGGGATGCCTGGGTGGCTCAGTTGGTTAAGCGGCTGCCTTGGGCTCAGGTCATGATCCCAGCGTCCTGGGATCGAGTCCCACATCCGGCTCCTTGCTCAGCAGGGAGCCTGCTTCTCCCTCTGCCTCTGCCTGCCACTCTGTCTGCCTGTGCTCGCTCCTGCTCTCTCTCTGACAAATAAATAAATAAAATCTTTAAAAAAAAATAATTCAGGAGTTCTTGGCATTGTATGTTTTAAAAATCCAAAGTGTGCAAAAAGTTTTGTTTTCTAAAGATGTAGCATATACCATTAGCCCTCTGAGAAAGGGTTTAACTACTGTCATTGACCTTGGCCTCTCAGAATCCTTTGTGCCCACTGTGGAGAAGAGAGAACCAGCATCATCCATTCTGGATCAGAATCATCTCTGCTAGTCTTAGAGGGCACCTTGATGTTTCAGTGGCCCCAATTCACTGCATGGGGTGAGAAAACTCTTCTATGTCATGGGGACCAGGACTAGATAAACAATGCAAGCAGTGTGTTTACAGATATGCAAATAAGCATGCAAATTAGACTCCTGTTGGCTTCATTTAGAATGTAATTTAAAATTAATTAAAAATTAAGAGGTAAATTAGAAGCTAACATTCAACACCATATGGGAAAATATACATATTTATCAGACTGGCATATATGTATACTTGCATGGATGGGAGCTAATTGTGATGTGTGCAAAATTCTCTCATTTTGATATTGCATAAAATCAATGTGGGGAAACCCAATATGTTGCAATGATTATTTTTTACCACTCTATGAATTAAAATTCACTTTCAGGATTAAACAAGTATATTTCAAATGCATTAAATTCTTTGTAAAGTTATTCTAAAGGACACTGAGTTTTACAAGTGGAAAGTAAAATGATAAATCAGGTACAGTTTACCTCCATATGCTATAAAATATTCGTGAAACTCATTTTTCTGAAATGGGGTCATTGAGCACATTCACCCCGGTGGGCCTTTTGCATATTGTTAATATGCAATCTATACTTGGAAAGTAATGATTTCCCTCTCTCAGCCACTCAGGAGTTCTGGGTGATTAATGAGTTAATGGCTGCATCCACACAAGGCCAAAACAACTCATTGAAAAGTGAAAAATTCAATCACTCCACTGACTGTTTTGTCTACAAAACAACCAAACAACCTCTGTGATTGATTTTCTTTTCACTGAATTGATTGCTATTTTTTGGCAACTTCATTGAATTAACCAATTGTTTGAGTGTGTACTGGCTCCTTATGTGAATGTTGTTAAACATTTCCATATCAACTTTTCTACCATCCCTAAAAATACATATGAGCAAGGATTCATTTACAGGATCTGTGTAAGACAATTAGAATTATTCTACACTTTAGCTGCCTTGGACAAAATGTTTAGTTGTATCACAATATTAGGTAGTTCTTTTAAGATAATGACAAGTAAAAGAGCATCTTCTTCTTTTTTTGAAAAATTCATGGAGACAAACTTGAGGCCAGCCCAGAGTCCCCTTTCTGGGTTACAAGAGTTAAGGTCAAGAGCAGTTGCAAAGTCTAAATGGGCCTTGCCATTTAGTGTAAATGGTCCTGCAGCAGGTCTTTGGCTGATTTGAGAAGAGACACAGAGAAATAGAGAGGGGAATGTTGAGATGGACTTCTGAGTCTGGAATTTGTATTGAGGCTGAGCCCAGTCTCAAAGTGGTGTAAGAGAATCATCCCTTTTGTAATAAGAAGAATTGTAAGAGAGGAATTTTAAAAGCAAGTTCTCAAAGTGCTCGTAAGTGCTACAGTGCAGAGGGTAGAGCTGAAGGAGAAGAAGGGTGGTGATCAGATGAAGCCAGGTAGTGGTGAGGAAGCCCAGAGTGGGGAGAGTTCTGGTGGAACTTGTGATAGACAGAAGAGGAAAGGTCAGACGTGCATTTGACTCAAATGCATTTTAACAGTGTCCATATAGCTCTGATGCTTCTCTTAGGACACTTGACAGCTTGTCACTAGACATTGCGGTTCTGTTGTGGCATAATTCATTCATATGCAGTAGACGTTGTTGAGGCATTTGCTCACCATCAGCCTGCAGCAACAGCAAACTAAAACAAGGCAGGCATAATTTCTTCAAGGAAGAGCTGCTGCTTATCAAAGATTTGAACTGTGGGCCGCAGCCTCCCAGGGGTCACAAAACACCATATTTTCGCAGGTTCACAAAATGGCTTATATATTGATAGGATGTGGAATCAAAATTTATAAAAGTGTGGTAGGCTGGGAAGGGAGTTAAAGATTAGGGGCTGGTTTAGCATTTCATTGTGCTTTCTGGTCCGAGAGTGGGAAGCCGTAGGACAGAAAAGAGAAAGAAGTAGATGTAGTCAGCTATGTATTCCCTCTTGTTTTGTTTTGTTTTGTTTTTGTTTTATTTTGGCCTGGGAGTAGGAAGGCATGTAGGACACCCAGTAAGGATAATGAGTTTTTGTTTTGAGACTCTGGGAGGGGCCACAGCAACATGGGGGTAGCCATAATAAAGAGGGGAGAGGATCTAGTTGGCATTCTTGAGGGTTTCTTGATTCCTCTTAATGAGGATGCTGAGTCAACGGCTAATAGGCCTGATGTGGCAGCTGCAGGACCCCTAAGCCACCTCCCCTCCCCCACCCCCCCCACTCATCACCATCACAGGGAGAGAAGTCGTAGGAGGGGAAGGCTGTTTGAAAGACGGTGCAATTTAATTCAGGAGAGATTGGGTATTCCCTAAAGGGGCTGTTTAAATAATTGGATCAAACTAAATTTAAACCAGGGTAGACATTTTGTTAATTTATTTTTCTCTAACCAGCAGGTAGAAGTTTGGAGGAAGGCAAGATTATAGACAAAATAAAGGCACTACATTTTCTCTGATAAAAAAAATCTTTTCACATTTTCATATCCTGTTGGTTTTCCAGGAAACATAGAAATGCCCTGTAAGAAATAATCTCAAAAATGATGTGATGGATTAAAGTTGGGAAGACGTGTCCTGGAATGCCTAATGGCAACATTAGTCTGTGTCTACATACACATATCAACTTGGCTGCTGAATATAGTTTTTTTTTTTATTAAAGCAGTTGAATTCAGCAAGGCAATTATTTTATTGCTCAATAAGACTTAATATTTGGATTGAGTGAATTTCTTTTGCTCTTTGAGGTCTATGTTCATAGTCTTACTATGAGAGTAAAAATCTTCTCACAGAAACTTTCCATAGATTTTAACAAGCCAGATTTAAGACATCATTTTATCTGGAAATATTTAAGGGAATGTGATCAGGATAAGTACAGTCCAGCTCAACAAAATTTGACTGTGCCCTTATCCTGTGGAGGGCACTTGAGAGGCATTGAGGGTGAGAAGGGGCTTCGGGGAGGAGGAGGACCACGAGGAAACAGAAAACAGAATAGTTTTGATTGAGGGCGTTGGAAGGGCTTCTTAGAGAGATGGCTTCTGTGCTGGGCTTTCAGGAAAGACTTGATTTCCATAGTTGGAGATTTTTCATGAGAGGGGCATTTGAGCTGAAGAAGTATGGATAAAGGAGCAAAAACTGAGAAATGCCCAGTGGGTTTCCTGCCAGTGTGGTAGCCTGGTGTGCCGAGACCACTAGGTAGTGTCTAGTGGAGACAGAGGAATGGACAGGGAGGGGTGAGGGTGACATGGGGTGGGGAGGGCAGTTAGGAAATGATGTCAGAAAGGAATGCTGGAGCTGAGGAGAGGAAGGACTCAAATGCCTTTTGATCAATTAAAAGTACCTCTGTCCTAGGAGATTTAACAAGCCAGCACAGCCTACTTGCTCTGACACTGTGTCGATTTGGTAGATGTCAGGGTCTGTGTGACTGCAGCAGTATTAAAACTTCAAAGGTTTTAATTTCAGATATTCCCTGGGACCTGCCATAGTGGAATTGGAATCTTTGGGTCTGTGCCACTCACGTGACTGGTGGGTCCATTGGGTTAGATGGACTGGCTCTCTTGGATGTTGTCAGTTCTGTGGAGAATACACATGAGTCTCTACTCAGGAACTAGGGGCAGCTGCTGTTGGCCGGAAAATCAAAAGAAACACGGGAAGACTCAGTGAAAAGGAAATGGGGCTGATAATCAGAACTCCAGTTCCCATACTGGATAATGAAAAGAGGTGGCAGAATCTCAAAAATAACCCCAAGTCCTACTTTATCTCTGAGGCTTAAGAAAAGCAACAAGCTCTCGTGGGTATACGATAAAAACCTCTCTGTAGAGTAGTATTTTTAGTTTGTTATTTGAGTGTAATACCTGTGTTGGTTTAGGCTTACAGAAATTCCTGATGTGATTAGTTTCATAGACTATTGCTAGGTTGGCATATTTCCCCTGGTCCCATCACTCCTGGGAATATCGAAAGCAGAGGACAGGTACTCTTATTACGGAGTTATATTAATAAATTTAATTAACATAAAACAACATTAATCCAATGGCTGGCACCTGAGGCTGGAGAGCTTTCCCTTTTCTCACACAATCAAATTGCCAGTCTTGTGAGTATCTGCCAGTTTAGTGTTTTTTTTTTTTTTTAAGGCAGGTTTATTGAGGCATAATTTGCATAGAATAAAATCTCCCCTTATTAGGTATATAGTTCTATGAGGTTTTTTTTTTTTAAGATTTTATTTATTTATTTGACAGAGATCACAAGTAAGCAGAGAGGCAGGCAGTGAGAGGAGGAAGCAGGCTTCCAGCTGAGCAGAGAGCCCGATGCGGGCCCGATCCCATGACCCTGGGATCACGACCTGAGTCGAAGGCAGAGGCTCTAACCCACTGAGCCACCCAGGCGCCCCTAGTTCTATGAGTTTTAACAAATGTATACAGTTGTGTAATTACTACAATCAGGTGGAGAGTATTTCCATCAGCCCAAAATTTCCTCGTGTCCCTTTACAGTCCATCTCCTTCTCTCACATCACCCCTGGCAAACACTGATTCCTGCTGCCATAGTTTTGCCTTTTCCTTGATGCCTTTGAGTGTGGCCTCTTCCACTGAGCATAATCTGCTTTCCAGATTCATCCATGTTATTGAATGGGTCATTTTGTTCCTTTACTGCTGCTGAGTAGTAGTTTTCCAAGAATGGTGGATGTGCTTGAATTTGTTTATCCAGTTATCAATTAATGAGCATTTGGGTTATTTCTAATATCTGGTGGTTATGATGAAAATTACTCTAACAAATTCCCCCACAGACTTTTGTGTGGACATGTGCATGCATTTCTCCTGACGCTCTCTTAGTGGTATTGCTGGGTCATCTGGGTAAGGGTGTGTTTATAAGAATCCCCAAATCTCTTTTTGGAAGTGGTGGCACCCTTTTGACCCCCTCACCCCCACCCAATAATGTATAGGTTCCAGTTGCTCCACATTCTTATCAGCACTTTGTATTTTCATTTTTTTTAAAAAATTGTGGTCATTTTAATAGGTGCATGGTGGTATCATATTGTAGATTTAATTTGCGTTACCCTATTGAGTGATGATGTTGAGTGTATTTCCATGTGCTTGTTTTCCACCCATACTTTTTATTTGGAGAAATGACATTGGCATTGGTGAAATAATAGGCATATTGATCAATGGAACAGCTGAGAGAGAGTCCAGAAAGCCCACACTTACGTGGTCCATTGGTTTCTTACAAGGGTGCCACGGTAATTCAACAGAGAAAGGATAGTTTTTTTCAACCAATGGTGCAGAGATAATTGGACATCAATATACAAAAAAATGAACTCATACCTAATACCACATAAAAATTAACTTATAATTGTCCATAGACCTAAATGTAAACCTAAAACCATACAAATGCAAGAAGAAACCATAGGAAAATACCTTTGTGATGGTGTTTAACCGAGTATTTATAGGAAATGAAAAGCATGGCCATAAAAGAAAAAGAATTCCTTAATTGGACTCCACAAACTTAAAAACTTATGTTCTTCAAAAGAGCAGAAGTATTAAAAAATATTTTTCAAAGTGTTAAAAAATTAAAAGACAAGCCACAGACTGGGAAAAAATATTTGCAGATTACAGGCCAGTAAAGGACTTATACTTGGAATATATGAGGAACTCTCATGACTCAAAAAGAAAAAAACACCTGATGAAAAATGAGCAAAAGACTTGAACAGAGCATTCATCAACTGCTTTTGAAGGTCAGCTGCCTGACACATTTCCTTTCAGGCTACCTCAGTGTTGCTGCCAATAATCTTGAGCCTAATGCATCCATTCTGACCTACTCTTTGCTCTTCTGGGATCTGAAAGGTACACGTGTTATCTCTTCCCACCTCTGTGGTGTGCTGGTCTGGCCTGTCCAGTCTACACTTCTGCACCTCCAAACATGAACTTGCCTGGACTACCTTTCCTTACATTCACCAGCTTCTCTCTCTCTTCCTCCCTTCACCCAGGTCCTTCTCTGTCCTTCCCTCTCTCTCCCTACCCCCTTCTCCTTCCCCTTCTGTTTTCTTTCTTTCTCTATTTTTTCTTATAGAAAGAGTGCTGGTTTTATGCTCTAATAGCTTTTTGTCATACCACGTGAGGAACTTTTTCTTACATTGTGAAATTTTAGTGCAACCAGAGAGATTTTTGGATTGAAGTTCAGTTTTGGGGGCTGAGTATAATGTACTCCATGAGAAGATACAGCTCTTCTGATGTACCCAGTTATTTGATTAGACACAGAAATGATGTGGCTAGAGAGGGACTCTAACTCCCAATGTTTCAGACTAGTATACTTTTAGACTTTATTTTCTCTCACTGAAAATATCTCTTCATGTCTCCATGGAAGAGGGATAAGAGAAGAATTGGAAAAGACATATGACCGACAGTTGTGAGGGGCTTCACTTGCAACTCTGAGTGGCACAGCGTCCAGGAATGCCATTGACAGTGTATGTCTGTGTTTTAAGGATTTTGTTTATTTATTTATTTTAGGGAGCCAGAGTGGGGGTGGAGGGAAGGGTCAGAGGGAGAGTGACGAGCAGACTCCATGCTAAGCACAGAGCCCAGTGACCTACTGGCTGGACGCCATGACCCTGAGATCATGACCTGGGCCAAAGTCAAGAGTTAGAATGCTTAACTGATTGAGCCACCCAGGAGCCCCTACCGTGTGTTCTTTGTGAATGCAGCCCTGGAGTTGCGGAGTTAGGGAGTTACCAAGGAAGGTATGCCTGCCCTTCCTGCAGAGAAGTGAGCAGGGAAGCAGAGGAGGCTGAAACAGGGCTGGGCCCCAGGATCGCACTGCTTGAGAAGCTTCCCTGCTTGCAGGAGTGTGGTGGTTTTATATTACCGGCAGAACTCCTAACAATCATTTGTCCGCATTTTAGTTGCTGAGAATGAGGGCTGCTGACCTATAGCCATTCTTAGCAAAAGCCAAGAGAAGAGCTTTGGAGGTGACTGAATCATATGATCACTCATTAAAGTAAGAGAACTTTGCCTTTTTTTTGTTTTTTAAATATGCACTTCACACATGTTAGAGGAGTGTGTGAGGGAGAGAAAGGTATTGTGTGGTGCTCAGGCAAGTAAATAGACTCTATAATAACAGCTTCTAAATCACACTTCAGTATATCAGGAGCTTATCCACTGAGAGTGGCTTATTGTGGTTATGGATTTTCCTCCTCGGCAATTAGAAATGTCCCAAAGATTCTGCTGGCTTGTCACTGCAGCCCACGGTAGAGGTTCTTTGCTCTACATTTAATTGCTGATTGCTTTCATACTGAATTTCTTTCAGGTGGAAGAGTACGTGTGTGTGTGTGTGTGTGTGTGTGTGTCAGAGAGAGGGACAGAAATGCTTCTGAGAACTTTAACCTTTATTGGTAGGGAGTTTTGGGATGAATCCTTGAACTATAGAACACAGTTTCCAAATTCTGATTGAGGATTTTTTTTTTTTTTTAAATCGAAACTTTCCTTCAATCTTCAGCTGCTAACAATTGTAATTCTGGTGTTTGTGAATGAAGAAAAAAAAAAGGAGACCATGACTTTAGTATGGCAAATAAAAAAAAAATTTACCAGCAACTAAAAATAGTGCACAGACACATGAGGCAGGACCACAGACCCTTTTGCCCTTACTCCAAGGACCCACAGTGAGGTGAACCCAGGGGCTATAGAAAATGGATGGGCATGACATTCTCATTTTATTTTATTTTTTCTTTTGCTCCATTTATTTCTTTTGGAGCACTTAATGCTGCTGGCTCAGAGTACAAAATAAAGGTCATGGATCATAACATGTTTCAGCTGGAAGGAATCTCAGGCATCTTTTAGCTCAGGCACCTCATTTTATGGATGAAGAAACTGAGTCCAAGAGTAGGAAAGTGCTCTGCCCGATTTCAGGCAGCTAATCTTGTGTGGAGCTGGGAGTGTCTTCATGCCTCTTGACTTTATATTTTTCTTCACCACCGAGCACCACGGAGAACAGCTGCTTGTCTCTCCAGTCCGGTAATGCATTGGAAGCAGTCACAGTTTGTGTGTCAATCTAATGCATTTATTTTAAAATTAGTTTAGTGTTAAAAAGCTTGTCTCTCTAGTTCAGTTTGCTTGAAATCATGTTTTTAAAAAGCCTTTATGTGAGAAGGTAGCTGAGTTGCCCACCACAAACAAGGATGTTTTCTCCTGGTTGGTTGTTCGCTTCCTGGTGTGCCAGTACCTGGAAGAAGTGTGGCAAGGCCACGTAAGCAGATGTCACTTTCCAAAGCTGATCCTTCATCAACCTGAGCGTCTATGCCTTGCGGTTTCTGAAGCAGCCGTGGTCGTTCCTGCAGTGCCCTGCAGAGGGCAGCCTTTACTTTCCCGTGTTTCACTGGCCTTTACCTGGAATGGAATGGGCTTGTTTGTCACCCAAGAGCAAATGTCATTTTAGCACTTCACTGGTCACAACACCCTTTCTGGCCTTTATAGGAAATGACATATTCCTGTGTTCTTTGTCTTCAACACATGCTGCAGGAAGGCAAGGGCAGTTATTATGCTTTAAATGGTTGGAGAGAAAGTGCCGAGACCTGTAGGCCACGTACCAGGGAGCACAGAACACACAAATCAGGTTTCCTTGTCACCTGGGTCTTGTGGAAAGTAGAGAAAGGAAAGGATTGGCTTTGTGTCCTGTTGCTATTAACAAGCTCTCCACTGTCATTTCTCTTCCCTGGGTCGGAGTGATACTAAAATAAGACTGGCACGCTCCTGGCCCGATGGGCTCTCCTTTCTTCCATCCCTCTCAGCTTCCTCTGCACCCCCTCCGGCCACCTCACCTTCTCCTGCCCTCCTTTGAGCCCCGGCTGTGTGCTCCTGGCACTTCATCTTTTTATCAGTCCCTTGAGCTGTTCTTGGCTCTGATCAGCTGCTGAGGTGCAGCTGAAAGCTCCCAAATGGCCATCCCCGGCCGGTGCCAGGGAGGCATTGATCCAGTGGCACGTGACAGCTTAGGCACGGACGGTTAGAGCAATTTTATGGCCTATTACAGCCCTGCTTTCTCTCAAGGCAGGAACTAACAGCGGGCCCTTCTATCTGGGTCTCTGAGACACTGAGACTCACTTTTTTTTTTTTTAAGCTTTATTTAAACATATAATGTAACCCCACCACCCTCTCCCAACCCCTCTCCCCCCACCCCCCTGAGACTCACTTTTGATTATAATCAGTACTGCTTTGGGCCTGGCCTTGCCCGCCATGGCCAGGGATGCAGGGAGCTTCCTTCAGCAGCAGGAGTGGTATTCACAGCTGGCTTTTCATCCCATCCAACACAATGTCTGGATCCTACTGTTACCAAACCTTCACCTGGCCCATCCCAAGTGCCGAATGTGTTCTACCTACCGTACACATGTTACCGCATCAACGCCTCGTCTCCCAGCACGCCTCTGAAGGAGGTCCTGTTACAAACCTCATTTTCACGTCAGGAAATGGAGGCACAGAGAAGTTAAATGGCTTGGTCAAGGTCATATATCTAGTGACAGGCAGAACCCGATTGAGCTTCCAGCTGAGGAAACTGAGGTTCCCCTCCCTGTCTCTTAGCCCCTGTGCTCTACTATTTCCGAGACAGCAGTGAGCTCACTTTCTATGAGCAGAGAGGAAAGTTTACCTTTGAGAATGTATGAGAATCTTGTGCTGCCTAAGGTGGTCTGTCTCGGGAGGCACCGTGGCTTAACGGCTGCACCAGTGTCATCGGTCACCTCTTCCAACAGGACCATCCCAACTTGCCAGGGTAGTCTCGGTGTATGCAGTCAGTCACAATGCACGTTCATCATCAGAAACAAAAATGCCCCTCCTCCGCTGTCCCTGTGGGCTGCTGAAGTGCTCCAAAGAGCAAAGTTCTTACCTTATGAAGCTCAGTTCTGGGGATATGGAGATTCATAAGAACAGGTCTTGCCATCTAACACCTTGTGGTCTGGAGAGGGGACACATCAGTCAGCAGTGCCGGAAAGCCCATTTTCACGCCCCAGGGCCACCACACTCAAGGAGGTGAGTGCAAAGCCCTCTTGCAGGGTTCTCATAAAGTAGGTGTAACCCAGAATTTAGTATAAATAGGACTGTAAGTCCTGGGCTAGAGGAATTACCATCTCTGTCAAGGAAATTGTCTTGGGACACAGCAAACTACACGTTGGTGTAAACCGTTAGGAGCAAGGAGAATGACTTATGATTCATCCGTGGACTGGACAGGCAGAGCTTTCATTTCCCAAGTGTTATCCACTGCTCATTTGTCAGCACCACAGAACTTTTCTCCTATGCTGAAGTTTCATGAGCTCATTCTTATAAGTAGAAGTCTGTTGTTGGAATCTTGACATTTTGAGGAGTGTGTACCCCATTGTCCTATTATAGCTCACATAGGCCACCAAGAAGGGAGAGAAAAAGACATGACGCAACTGGATTTGAACATGGAGTTGAAATTGAGGTGGGGGAAGACAGGAGGAGCTGCAAGAGGACAAGATGCCAAAAGGAAGAAAAGACAGTGCCAGCTGGGATGGTGGTGGGAAACACTCTTGTGGTATTGACTCTGGCCTTGTCGCTGCTCTGATGGTCTCATGTTCTGCCATTCACAGAAAGCACAGTAAGGGAAGTACTATTATCCCCATTTCTAGGGGAGCACATTGAGGCACAGAGGGGCTAAGTGATATTTCCTGGTGCACATAATAAGCCAGTAGCAGGACTAGGACTTGAACCCGGCAGCCTGGCTATAGAGGCCGGGCTCCTAAACACACCACTCTGCCTCTGGAAGTAAAATATTACTTTGTTCAGTAGTATGAAATGTTCTGCTCAGTAGGACCTGTTTCTTTTTTCCATGTAGGCAGCAGATAATGATTTAGTCTACTGTTTCAATGTTCACCTTCAAATTCAACCCAGTGCCTCAGACAGCCAGCTGTTTAGGGAGCAGGCAGGTATTCTCGTCTCCTAGGTGAGTGGGACTTGGCTGTGACCAGGTCTGTTGGCATCAGGTACATCAGCTGGGGACAACACCCTAGTTTTAGGCCAGAGAAATCTGACAAAAAGGGCTCATACATGAATCCTGCCAGGAGTCTTCCAGGCAGGAAATGGGATTCAGAAAAGGAGAGCTTATAGCTTATAGAGCCACGCAGTGCTGGGCGGAAGAGCCAGGCTCTAAGAAATCGCAAGCTGAGCACAAGAAGAGGGAGGGGAATTTTTCCTCCCAGTGATCCACTGAAGCTCATCCTGACTTCATTATACTCCCCACCCTCCTCCCCAAAGGAAGGATCAGTCCTCCGCAGTACAGCAAGACACTGTAGTTATTTATGTGTCTGTCCCTGCAGCTAGCCTGTGAATTCTAAAGCAGATGACTGTATTTTATTCATCCGAACATTTCCAAAGCCTGGGATGGTGTCTGTCCAGTATTAGGGACTTCAAAATATTTATTATGTGAATTGATGATTAGGTAATAGGTTCGTCTGTTGGTCCAAGAAGTGATTATGTACAGCAAAGCTCCGTGTGGGTTACAAAGATAATCTTCATATTTTTCTGTAAATATTCTGCCCTGGCTTTCATAGAGAGAAGTTGGGCAGGAGGAGGGGTCAACTCTAATGGCAGTATGCATCCCCCCCACCCCCAGATGTATTTCTGTGTGCATTCCTGTGCCATTTTGGAATCTGGAAGGGAGGGCTGCGAGAGAATGTCACCTCGGGCTATTGTGCTTTTGAATGTTCTCCTTTCAAGAAGCCTGCCATGCTTACAAACAGTTTTTATAATACCTTGTTCATTAAGACCCATAAATTAGCGCTGTTTTAATTGATTCCCTAGAGGCAGTGAATAGAATGACACAAAATGACATCAGAGGGGGTGGGAAATGACACTAGGTAGGTGTTTTTCTTCCTTCCCATCCTGGATTCCCTGAGGTCTGACAACCTCTCCTCCTCACATACTCCCCATGGCGGGCCTTTGTTGCAGCTCCTACAAGAAAAGACCAATAACCCAGAGTAGGCTCCAGGGCTCCGAGAGAGCCTCACTTTCTTAAATTGCCAGAGCAGCTTGTGCCCGCAAAAGTACTAGGTTTGGTCAGATTGCAAACTAGGAGTAATGATTTTGCTGATTATGGAAGCAACCCTAGCTGTGAAATCAAAGTCTCAATCTCATATTTAAAGCAATTTCTTTTTTAAAGAAATTTGAATTTCAATTTTAAAGCCATTATGTGCCAGTGCCATTAGAGTTATCTTTACTCTCTGGCTGTAAACCTGGCTACTTCGGGAAAGTCAAGGAAGCTAATGTTCATGAGACCCATTCTGGGCCACATCTTGCACTGGGGTTACATATGTGATCTTGTACCATAGTCATGATAAATTGAGATCATTTTCTCTAATTCTTCAGATAAATATCTGAATTCAGAGACACTAATGATCTGGCTGAAGAACACACAGCCAAGTTTAAATACATGTCTGTGTAACCTCAAATTATGTGGTCTTTCTACAAAATTATGTTTTCATAATAGCCGTTATGATTTGATCAAAGGAGAACCAGGAAGGGGCCACAGTTCCTTACATAGTTCCTCCCCTTGGCCTACTAATGCACGCCTTTCACAGAGAAATTTGATGACATGCATGAATAATTCAGTGTTTATGTAAGTCTATGTGTTACTTTACAGCGATATTTGCATTTAAAGGGAGCCCTAATTGTGGAATGAAAATCCGTGTCTCATATTTTTAAGTCTTGTCCATTGCTCTTTCCCCTTTGCCTTGTACTGTGCCTGTCACAGAGTAGATAATCAGTATGTCTTTATCGCATAAATTAAAGCAATGCGAGTCATCGAAGACAGCTTAGGAGAAATTTTGGGGGTGGGGCAGAGGAATGCAGAACTAGGGTGTGTTGTTTCCCAGGACACTTGAAATCACACACCTTAAGTGGTGGCTCGCTTTACTTAAAAAGCTGAATTTGTGCCTTTTTGCTGATAGAAACCTCAGGGTTAGGACCAATACTTAGATAGGGCTATGCTAAAATGAAAGTAATTAAAGACAAGAGAAGGAGTAAGAGGGAGGAAAAATGGGAAAGGGCAAGAGAAAAGGACGCAGACCTAGGAAGAGCAGGAGCATGTCTCAGTGTTTCCTGGTCTGTCCATACTCTGCAACATTGATCACACTGACTTTCCATCTTCTTTTGGGGCAGCACAGGAACCTAAAGGGTTAATGTGACAGGAGTATGGAGACTGTAAGGGCTGCCCGGATGGTATGCTTTTCAGGCTGGTGCTGTATAAGACCACCAGAGGGCAACAGAGGTCCAGCCTCACCAATGCCTTCCTCCTCAGTTTCTTGGAGCAGTGATTCAGGAGAGAAGCCAGGGATGAGGGTATGGAAAGGGACAGCATTGGTCCTAGTGGGAGGGGTGTGGCAGCACTGAAGGTGGGGAGAGAGATCTGTGGGAGAAAGGGGATGCCCATAGTGATTTTGCAAGGCAAGAGGGTTTGATGGGGATTTGTGGTTAAGCTCCTTGTAGTTCTTGAAGAGATCAAGTGACTTGGACAGAGTGAAGAAAAAAATAACTCATTATTCAAGTGCCTGGCTGGCTCTGTTGGGAGAGCATATAACTTTTGATCTCAGGATTGTGAGTTCAAGCCCCACGTTGGTCATAAAGCTTACTTAAATAATAATCATAATGATACTAAAAATAATAAATATACATAAATATATGATATATATAAATATATATACATATATATATAATTATCTGGATTTAGTAGACTGTGAGCTCCATAATGCAAGGATTGGTGGCTTGATTCACTGTTGTAACCCTGGCACATAGAGACTAGTCAGCCACATGAAGTAAGTGATTGATAAAGATATTTTCATCACTTTCAATCCAGTTGTGTGTATGTGTGTGTGTGTGTGTGTGTGTGTGCGCGCGCGCGCCTGGGTTCATGTGTATTTTTCAGAGAAGACAGATGTTAGCTTTTAGCAGATTTTTCAAAGAGGGTAAATGGTCCCTAAACAATTGAGAGCCACTGATTGGCTGAAACTTTTTCAGTTGCTCGTCAAAACTCCATAAAAGTATCCAGGTTCCTCATCAAACAATTACCTCCTATATTAGTTAGGATAGAGCAGTTGCTGTAACAAATAGACCTTCGAAAGTTATACTGACTGGGTCAAATAAATGTCATATACCATAGAAGTTTATCTCTTGTTCACATAGTGGTCCAAGGCAGTGTCTCTCATCAGTGTTAATCACTGAGGGGCCAGGACTTCTGTTTCTCTGCCATCTTCAGTGTGTGGCTTTTAGTGTCCCTATGGAGATCAATATCACAGTCATATAGAAAGGGAGGGGTGCCAGTGCATGAAGGAGGATTTTCAGAATTGGGCTTGAAAATGGTATCTGTGACCTCTTTCCACATTCAGTTGAGCTCAGTCACTCAAAAGGAATGTTTCCAGTGGAAGCTGAAAAATATAGTGTAGAAGAGACAAAGGACTTTGGTAAGCAGCTGGAATCCCCCCCCATCTCCCCTATTTATAACCAAGTGCATTTTCAGGAATATTCTTGGAGTGGTAGTGCTAGTGCAAAATTGCCATGATTGATGATCTGATTCTCTCTTTCCTGAGACTCAAGATGATTTTTAAAACCTTGGTAATTATGGATAGTGGTGCTTTTTGCTTCAAGAAAGTCTTGAAGTGTCTCAGATTCTATTTTTTGCAGGATTCCTATCTACTTTGACAAAGTGGACTTTATTTGGAGACAACAGAATGTCTCACACATTTCCTCATGAAAAGTAGTCCTGGAAATCAGGGGATTGGAGGCTATTTTAGGAGAGTATCCTAAATACATAGACTCTGGCATTTCTGGTTCTCTTATTGGGAGCCGGTAAGCATAGCAGGTAAGAACATACCTGATTCAGACTGGCCACACAGTAAATGTTCATTTAGGTTCGCCAATATCCTTACTGTCTTTCATTGATTAGAGAAGGTAATGGCTTTTGTCCCTCTTGCTGATGGCAAGGATAAGATTAGACTGAGAAGAAGCCAAATAGAAGCAATAGATTTTTATGTAGAAAGAGAGGGGTTTTGAGACAGAAGGAAATAATGAGTAGATGAGAGGAGAAAAGTCAGAAAGTGGAGGAAGAGACAAGACAAAGGCTGATGAAAGAGGAGGAGAAAGAAGACGTACTTACAGGACATATCAATGATATGGAACGCCACCCCAATAATGCAGGATCCTATGGCCTGCATTTCTGTGCACTGTTTCTTATTGCCTTTATTGACACTTGTTTGTGCTCAGTCCTGATTTGTTTATCTTTTCAGCAGTCTTGAAGTATTATTATTTATTTTTGTAATCAACCTGAAGTCTGAAGCAAGGATATTGATATATAAATAGGGTTGCCCTTGGAACCTCGTTAATTGCTACTTGCCATTTTTCAGCATTAGCTACTTTTAGCAAATAATACTAGTATGTACAGATCACTTATTAATCTAATTAATCCCCACTCCTTCTTGGAAAATAAGGTAAAATATGAATTGTTATTTCCAGGAGGAAATGCTTGCTTAAAGAATAACACTGTAATGATGAAACTCACCATTTAATTGACAGGTGGATTTGTTCATTAATGCATACCTGACTATATCTATTGATCTATCTATCATCTATCAATCACCTATCCATTTATTCTTTTTTTTCATTCATTCTTCTAATAAATGTTTCTTGAGGCCCTGTTGTGTGGGAGATACCAGAAAAAATACAGAGAATAAAAAACCACTCTTTCCTTTAAGACAGAATTGAGAACTGAATTTTTACCATGTTTTAAGGGTTATGCTAAATGTGTCCCATGCATTTAATTCTCAGCCCAGCCTGTCAGGAGAAATACTTAATAATTTCTCAGATAAAGAAACTTGGAAAATTTACATAATGTGCGTAAGGTCCCATAGGAAGTTAAATGGCAGAACTGAAATTTGAACTCTGGTTTCAGGGGGCCCAAGTGCATCTTATTTCTACAGCATGTTGCTTTTTGGTTGCAATCTTGTATCTTTTAATTAAAACAGAATTAACAAACTAAGTCCACTGCTCGTCTCCTTAGATCCACACGTTAGTGAACCAAGGTACCATTCCTGAGCATTGTATACTCTTCTTGTCACTTTACCTCTACTCATTCCCTTATTTTAGTTTTAAACACCTGCTAGTCTTCTGCACTTATTATTGTCCATTTGTTGAGGCCCAGCATAAATGCTTTCTCTTTAGTTATGCTGAAATCTTCTCTTATTTTTCTTTCTTTTTTTTTTTTTTAAGATTTTATTTATTTATTTGACAGAGATCAGAAGTAGGCAGAGAGACAGCCAGAGAGAGAGAGGAGGAAACAGGCTTCCCGCTGAGCAGAGAGCCTGACATGGGGCTTGATCCCAGCACCCTGGGATCATGACCCGCGCCAAAGGCAGAGGCTTTAACCCACTGAGCCACTCAGGTGCCCCTTCTCTTATTTTTCTAACAAGGATGGTTTCTTCATCCTTAAAACCTATAATTCTCACTTAAGATAAATTATCTAGTTGTTTTTGTGCTTGTCTTTGTGTCTTTGTGGTAGGGAGTTTCTAAAATGGCCCCCAATTATCCCTACCTCCAAGTATTTATACATTTATATTATCCCCTCTCCTTGAACAATAGGCTCCATTTATTGATTCTCTTCCAATGAATAGAATGTGGCAGAAATAATGGACTGTCTCTTGTGACACCAGCTAATAAAAAGATTTGGGCTTCTGTTTTAAACACTCTCTTTCACTCTTTTCTGGGTCTCTTGCTCTGGAAGAAGCAAGCTGCTATGCAGAGAAGTCCATTTGGCAAGGGATCTGGGTTCATGTGAATGAACATGGAACTGGATCTCCTTCAGCTGAGCTTTCAGATGAGACTGCAGCCCCAGCTGACAGTTTGACTGTAAGCTCATGCGAAATCTTGAGGTAGAGGCCCTCAGCTATGCTTATACAGGTCCTGACCAAAGAAGTGGTGACACAATAAATATTTATTGTTTGATGCCACTACATTTTGGAGCCATTTATTTATATATCAATAGATAGTCAGTATGATCCTATTAGCCTGTAAATTGCTTAGAGGTCATGTCCCTTTCTTCTTTGTCTTCCATCTACATCATCAGCCAGGATGATGTATCAGTAGCAGGATGAAGTGCTGTCTCTTATGTATGAACAGGTGAGGAGGACTTGGAATTTAAAAAAGGTAGAATTAATACCATTCCTCCTGGACTGCAAAGAAAGAGCTCTTCCTGATTATTTCAGTGGCTCCTATATGGGAGGCTTGGCTCAGAAAACAGCTAAAAAACATCTAGTCCTGAGATACCAGGATTCTTGTTTCACAGACTGCAGCATCCCAAGTCATGTTGATCTGGAGGAATGCCTTTCTTCATAAATGATTAGATTTAATTGTCCTCAGGGAAAAATTAGTGCTTAGCTTGGCATGTGCTTGTTTTTCAGATAAACTAGTGAGAAAAACAGTTACAGTCTTTCTTGGTAGGGTGGAGAAACATTAATTTGAACAACAATCTTAGCTTTTAGTCATGACACTAGATCTCACTTTTCCTTTCATCTTCCCTTCCTGAGTTTGCACAGAGCACCTCATTAAACACCTTGCTAAAGCCTGAGGACCCTAATGTTGAAGCCACACAAGAATTCTCTTTCTAGAGGGGTAATTGAGTTTCCTGAAGGAGGGAGCAAATCATCAGGCTAACTTGATGAAGGAAGGGCTAGCTTGAGAGGAAAAAAAGGTTGAGAGATGATGAACATTCATGTTACTATAGTGTTTTTTAGAAGTCAGACACTATAACAAGTCCTCCTCCTAGGGGCACAAAGGAAGGATGAAGGAAAGATGATCTATTCCTCCCAGACCACTTTTGCTCTTTGGAGAGTTCCTTGACTATTAAGTAAGGATTCTGTGTCTTTACTGAGACAGGTGAACCTTGGCAGGTTAGGTGGAAGGTGCTCAGGAAAGGTGGAGCCCCTGTAATGCTTCCCAGTCATTTCATGGGAAGTCACTAGGAGTAGGGCTGAAGGACACACCCTCTTTCTCCTTCCTTTCCTTCTGCTGTTGTCCTTGCCTCCCCACCTTGGCCCAAACAACACTCCAGCTCTGAGGGTTCCTAGGAGAAGTCCTATTAGATGAATGCTCAGTTCCTTATTTCATTGTGGATTCAAAACAGTTTCGGGATTAAATCCTTGCTGTTAGCAAAGGAAGGACCTATGAGCTGACAGTGGTGGCCTCAAGTATTCTGAAGCACAAGGAACAGTGTGATTAATTTCCCCAATTTCTCTTGTTAGGTCAGTGTTTCCAAAATTGAGGCGTTGCCACTTTTGAAGTGTGCCTCTCTGGAATAGGTGTGCAGCATGAATGATTTAAAAAATTAAATTCTGTATAGGGTTTTTTTTTTTTTTTTTTTTTTTGCTTTGAGTCTGGGTAGACAGGGGCTTGTTAAGCAGAGGAAGTTAATTTATGTTCAAAAGTTAACCCTAAAAATGCATTGATGAGAACCCTTATTTTATTTTGCTTTGTGTATTTGTTATCACAGTTGTAGCTAAAGTTATCATGTAGGAGAAAGAGATGTTCTATTTTTTCAATATGTTCTCATTTGTTTCCTGCCAATTTTTTGCAATATTGTGAACACATTTGTTTGTGTGTGTGTGTGTGTGTGTGTGTGTGTGTGTGTGTGTGTTTTAATTAAATCTGCCTTTGTCGGGCTAACAAGTCTCTCATTATTGGCAAATACAGAAGTACTAAAGTAATGTGCTGCTTATTGACCATGGAAAGCTAAAGGATAAGGCATTTTATGGGGGGAAAAACTCAGTTTATAATCTTTTATCCTTTATCTTGTTGAATATTATCTTAGAACTGGTCATAGAAAGGAGAGGTTTTCTAGAGAAATTGAAAAAAGGAAAAAAACCCAGCTAGACAACAAACTTCTTTTACCTAAATAAACACAGATTGAAGGAACAATCCACAAGAATTATCTTCATTATTCCACAGCCAACAGCAAAGGCTTATATCCCATTATGGTAATGAGCAAACCTTTGAACTTTGTATTGTACACGGCCAGGCAGTGGCACTTAAGGCTTAGGCAAACAATGTTTACAACTGCTTTAGGGAGTTGCTAGGGTAATACCTCAGCTTGTATTTCTGAGTAGGTTTGATCCTACCTTCCCAGTCTGCATTTCCCCAAAGCAAAGGCTGGCAAGGCCTAAAGCTGGATGAAAAAATGGACTGTTAAAAGGAACACATCAAGTAAGATTTCCCTCTGTGCGTCTAGTCCTTCCCCTTGTTGCTAAGTAAGTGGGTGGGCATAGAGGGAGGTCATGTGCCCTGTCGAGTCATGACTGTGCTCTTTAAGTCTCGGAAAACCAGACTTGAGTTCATTTTTAGAATACCTCAATACTCAAGCTGAAGCTACATACAGCTTATCTAAACATTGAAAGAACTAACTGGGAAACAGTGTACCACAGTGGAAATGATGGGTCTTTGCAGTCAGGTAGACCTGGATTTGTTCTCAACCCTCAGTCTTGAACAATTTACTAGTCTTTCAGCTTTGTTTTCGCATCTGAAAATTGGGAGACATAGTAGAGAAGGAAGTATCATGGCCCATAGATCAGTGTCTGAGGAAGGACAGGTGTACAATAAATGGAAGCTTCTAAGGAAATGGACAGTCCAGCCACCTAGGATTATTTTAATGACTAATTGAATGTTTAGTCTTAAAGCTGAACTAATTAGAAAAATTACATTAAAACTATGATTAGATATGTGGAGATACATAGTTTTAGTGGAAAAAGCATCAGTCAAACCAGTGATTGACCATGGTGGGCTATAAAAATTTACCACATATACTTGGTCAGTTAGCTGTATTTTTTTTTTTTTTAAGAGAGAGAGAGAGGGAGTATGAGTGGAGGAGGAGGGGCAGAGGGAGAGGGAAGAAGAGATTCCTAAAAAGGCTCTACACCCAGCATGGAGCCCAGCGGGGGGGCCTTGATCTCATGACCCTCAGATCACAACCCTGAGATTAAGACCCTGAAATCGCAACCTGAGCGGAATCAAGAGTCAGATGTTTAACCAACTGAACCACTGAGGTGCCCCTGGATGGATTACCTATTAATTTATGGAATTAACTACAGCTTTAATCTGATAAGTCCTTAGTTGGCTTGAAAGAAGCAATGTGCCTGTCTGGTTTTATAACCTTATAGCTATGGAAGAATTTGAATATAAATAAGATTAATTCAAAGCTATTATTTATTTATTTAGTCTTGGGATATTGTTCATGTAGTTGAGAGACATCATAGGAAACAAACAGATTCTATGTCACACAAGGGGCATGTTTTCTTTTTTCTGGGAACTCAGCTGGATTTCATTTCCTAGCCTGCCTTCCAATTAGGTTAGGCCATGAGACTGAATATTAGCCAATGAATGCAAGTCTGAGGTTCCTCCTCTATTCTTTATTCATTGTCTAGTTTGATGAAGTAAGAAATAAACTTCTGTTATACTTCTGTTATATTAGAGCCACTATACCATTTGGGGTCTATATGTTACAAGAGCTAACCTACTCTAATTATTACATATATCCTGTTATCATGGACTGGAATTTCTTAAGGACTGTCTCTGATTTTTATCTATCCGAATATTATACCTCTGTCATAACAAGATGCCTACTGGGTTTCAAGAAGAAATAAAGATTGAGAAAAGGCAGAAAGAAGCACAAAAGATATTTCATAACCATGTTTTCTCAGCTGACACTGTTCACAATGTTAAAATTTCTTTTCAAGGTCATTGAAATTGTTTCCCTTTGTGCCTGGTATGGAACTGACCAAATTATTCATGTGAGTGAAAATTGCCATTGTGGTTGTTTCTGCCTCTGTTTTTCAGAATACAAAAAAGAGTTACCCAGATCAAAGTAGAATTTCTAGCTGAAGGGGGAAAAAAAACAATGCAGAGAAGGAGGGAGAGAGAGATTAAGTGGGAGTTCACTGGATATTGACTGTGTGCTAAGGTAGTGAAAACGGAATAAAAGTCAAAATGTTAAAAAAGTGCTTTTGTGCTACCAAGGGCTGGGTGCCTTGTCAAGGGAGAAGGCTGAGACCTTGACACAAAGCAGATTGTGATTTTGGCAAATCCCTAACATTCTGTGGGCTCGGGTTTTCTAATTATGAAAGGGGATCTGGCCAGCTGATTTCTAAGCTATCTTAACTCTGAATATTTTACTCCAAGTCATGTAAATGAGAATTTAATGTGCTGATAGCCTTACATTGGTGCTGTAGTATAGTAAATGTCAGAATCGCTCCTCTTATTTCTCCTCCTCCCCAAATACTCCATGACTCATTAATATACATGCATAGCACCATTTTCCAGTGCTTGGTGGTGATGCTCAGTGACATCTTCTACCATTCACATGGGTAGGGCCTCTGGGGCAGCTACATTCAATTTTAATTGAAACAAAGCAGAATAGCAGCTGTTTGGCATTAAAGGGAATTTTAAGCCTATATTCCAATTCCACCAAGGGAAGGAGCAAACAAAAGTCAAAACTGTTTTAAGCCAACCACTCTAAAATATTTAAGGCCATCTGCATTTTCTCTGTAAATGGCCATCACCTGGATTGTGCTCTCATTTTCCTTTAAAAGCAGAATTGACAGTGATTTATGATAGGATAAAAGATGCCCTGGCATGTAAAATACTGAATTCTTAGCTCATCATCAGTACCCCTGCCATAATTATGAGTTATTTGTCTAAGCCTGATTTTCCATTATAGCTAAAAATATCATAACAAGAGATTCATGTTTTACATGGTAGGAGCAAAAGTGGATCTTGTTTTTCCATAGCGACATGCTTGGGCTTGATTGTGAAGTCTGAACCTAAAGGCATTCTGACTCAAATGCCCAAGCACTGTAGCTCTAATACTGTGGGAGAGCAAGCACGCTGGGTGATATTGTTCGGCATTTGATCCCGCCTGACTTCTGTGTTTTGGACTGTCAAAGGAGATAAATATAGTTGCCTTATGCCAATGTTCTCTTTAAAGTTAGATAATAACAATTCAGAAGCTCATGTTTATCCTGAAATTTGAGGCGGAGTACCATTTGTGGTCTGTGCACTACTATCCCCTATTCCTTTTGCTATTTCCTAACTCATTCAGTCATTTATTCATTGAACAAATATTTCTCGAGGAACAGTTATGTGGTAGGCATTTTAGGTGCTAGAGATACAGGGGCAAATAGGGTAGATTTATTCCCTGTCTTTACCATCTAGTGGAGAAAACAGACACTGAGCAAGTAGTTACAAGTACAGTAAATGAAAGGTCTGGAAAGCAAAAGGGGGTGAGCCTGAGCCTTAATGACTGAGTAGAGGTTAGCCAGGTGAAGTGGAAATTAGTTAGGTGAAGAGAGTAGAGGAGGCTTTTGAAGGAGCAGCAAGTGAATTTATGCTGAATTTATTCAGCAAATGTATGTGGGATCCCTTTGGGGACTTTGGTGTTTGTATATTGCTGGAGTACGAGAATAAGTCAAAAAGGTGCAAGTCATGTGGCTGGGACTTCGTAGGGATCTGATCCCAGAAGCTCTCGGGCGATTTTTGGGAGTTCTCAGTATATCCTGTAGGTGAAAGTCATTAAGGGTTTAAACAGGTAAATCAGATGGTCTTACCTTTTAGAAGGATCAGCATTGTGGGAAATGGATGTGAAGGAATGAACAAGAGAACAGAACTTCCATGAGAAACACTCTCTTTTCTGTGGTAGCCGACACAGCAAGGAAGAGATCCATACAAGAATCTCCATGATGGAAGGCCTGTTTGTGGTCCTTCTCTTCTTTGTGCCTATTGACATAGAACCATAATTCAATGCCAGCCCAAATCCCACTTCCTTTATGGAACCTCTCTTTATCATTCCCAGAAATTTCCCTTTTCTTTGGAAAGGTACTTATTGCCTGTTCTCTCATAGGACGTAGACTATATCAAGCTTCTAATGCTATTTACTCTTCTGCTCTATGAATCTCTTTTTCCCTACAAGACTCTTGAAAGATAGGGAAATATTTCTTTATAGCTGTAGCATCTAAGAGCTTGAGGCCCAGAGAAATGAGTGCCTTCTTAGATCTCTTAGCTGCCAGTTTGTTATCCAACAAGATGAGTATTTTTGTGGCTGATGATGAATCAGATAACCATGACTTTATGAGAGAAATGTCCTTTTGCTAGTTTAACGGATGATGTTGTTCTTTGAGAATTAAAGAATGGTAATGTTAATTAGTACCCTTTTTCATTAATAACAAAAGGCCAGATTAATGCACCTTGTTTTATTCCCCATATGAAAACTCAGCAAATTCTATTAAATATTTGAGCCCTAAGATAAGGTCATGCATCTAATGTAATAGCAGCTGCTTACTAGATTAGGCCTCTCAGTCTCTCTCTCTGAGAACATAGCATGGGTGGACTAGTTCTCAGTTGGAGAGTAAAATAAGAAGCAATTTCTTCTTCTCAGGTTAAGGGTGCCCTCGGTACACATCAACTGTCTTTAGATGTTATCCTTCCTCTTCCTGGTCTCCCATAAATACTGATAAAATCTCATCCTATTGCCTTCAAATTCAGGGTAAAGGGTGGAAGCTCTGCAGAATGTAAATGATCTCTCCAACCAAGGGTACATGGGAATTTGGGGATGACAAATCTTTTACTTAGATCTTAATGCTTCAAACAGGTTGCAAGCTCCATATATATAGTGGTCACATAGGTAATGCAAATGAGTAAAGTTGGCTGGGTGGAGACTGGTGACTTAGACAATAAATGAATAAGATTTACTACCATGAAAGAATTTGTATGAATTCTGTCAGGTTGTCTGATTATCCAAGAACAGAAATCTGGATTTTTATGTGAAATACATCAATTCAGAATGAATGGCCATGGCTTTAAAAATTTAAAACTTTATGCAGCAAATATGAAAATAGGCAAAACACTCTTATAGGCTGGCTTGAAGTCACATTAATTTGTGACTCTGGTTTCAAAAATTCCAGAAACTTTTACCGGGTTACTAGATATACACATTAGCCAATATACCAGCATAATTTTAGGGTGCTTTGAATGTGTCTCTGTGTGTGAAATATTATTCAGGATACTTTAATGGAACATATAGAAATTAATGGCATGTTTTGGCCCACAATAAACTTTCAGTCTAGTTGGAAAATATAAGACCACATATGAAATCATAACTAGTAGCTTAAGTTACTGTGTAAATACAAAGTGAAGCAGTCTATAAATTAAATAAGAGCCCCTAGACCCAAATCCTTGGGGCCAAATTAGTGCCTTACCTGTGAATTACATAGTATGCTCTGGAAACCATAAATCTTTCTGTAGTTAATTCAGCTCATTACAATATAGTTAAAAATTGAGAATCTACTTGATCCTCTTAAAATTTAAAACCTTGACGTTATGACATCCAGTTTATATTTCTACCTCCTACATTTGCTGCAGTGACTACATATGATACTTGTGAATTAAATGTTTTCTGAATGAATCAATAATAAATTGGAGCCTATAGGGGTAATTGATCATTCCAAAACACAGAAGAAACTCAATACTTACTTGTTTAGTAAATGAGTGCATTCATTAAATGGAAAAGAAATGGTGCCAGATGGTAAAGAAAGACTTTGTGGAGAAAGTGACATTTTCAGTTGGTCTTTGATATGAGTGAATAGGATTTCTATACAGAGAGAGCCCTATGGAGGGCATTTTAGGTGGGGAACAGTTTGAATGAGATTATGATTACATTAATTACACTGATTCGGACCATCGAATTCCATTTTTATGCCATAGTTTTATTTGAATATGGTTTTGATGTGGTTCAAATATTGGATCTCAATGTTCTGTGTCCACACTGTTTAAGTAGTTTCTATTCTAAAACTTCGCACATTTAGGAATGAGCCTGTAATCATCCAAGGAGATGAGGCTGAAGAGGTGGGTCATACCCCATTGTAATAATGTCTTTCCTCTATCCCCTGGTTTGATTAGGTGGATACTAAGCAAGGGGAACACTTGAGAAATACTCATATCACTTGCTATGATATTGATATTCTTTCAGATGTTTAATGTGGGAAATCAATAGTTTTGGGGGGATTGGGTTTTATTCTTTTAAGCATTTCCCCATTTTCTGTGTATTCTGGTCGATTGGACATGCTCAAGAGGCCTCAGGGAGAACCCTTCCCTGGCGATGGTGCCTCTTCCACATAATATGTCCAGCAAGGAGTTGGATTGAGAGAGCCTGTGACTGAGCTTGCAGGTGTCTTCTGGGTGCATTAGTGACATGGAGACCTTGTCCATGAAGTCTGCTGTCCCTGAAGTTTTCTCTGCTCCTTCTCTGACACCATAGCGTTATTCTAGGAACTTCTTGAAGTTCTTTGTAGAACAAAAGGATATTTACATGTCAAAGCCAGATCATTTTTTTGCTGCAGGGTTTTTCTTAGAGATTATGACAAGATTTTTTTTAAGATTTTATTTATTTATTTGAGAGAAAGAGATAGAGACAGAGAGAGAGCAGGGAGGTGAAGCATAGGCAGGAGGGAGAAGCAAACTCCCTGCTGAGGAGGGACCCAGATGTGGGGCTTGATCCCAGGACCCTGAGATTATGGCCTGAGCCAAAAGCAGATGCTTAACCTACTGAGCCACCCAGGCACCCCCATAACAAGAATATTCTAAGAACTCCCAAAAGCCAATTTATCAGTCAGTTGAAAGGCTTATTTTTTACTATAATTTTATATATTCATCTGAATTGCAAGTGATCATTCATTCTGCCAAACATCTTGTACTAAATGTGCTAATAAGCTAGCGAATCAAATATTTTCAAAGTATGGACATGTGTAACATTGATTTTCAATATTTGGATCACATCAATAATCCGCTCAAGGGAAACAACTTTATTAGGATGGATTTCCATATACCTTATTAATAGTTGACAGGCAAAACAGCACTTGTTACATTCATTGCTGATTTATTTCCTTTAACTCTCTATACCCTCAGTCCCCTGAGTCCTTAATGACAATATTAGTGATAACAAAATTATAATATTCATTATCTATCAGGCATTAGTGGAGCCTTGCTTTTGGCTTTCCATGGATGTTTCCTTCAAGTAATGCAAATATTCTTTAGGTTATTTTAGGAAATAGATTATTGGTACTAGTTGAATGCAGGTAGGAAACAAACAACAGCCACCAACAGAAGAGGGAAGAGTGAAATGAGGAAGAGGGAAGAGGCAGTATGCTGTGGTGTAGAACGTGCTGAAAGAAGAACGCAGAGGAAAGAGGATGAGTTCTGATGAGCTCTGAAAAGGATCAGTCACCTAACCTGTCTGGGTCTCATTTTTTTTCCCCCAGCTCTAAACCAGGGATAACAAGACTGTTCTCTCGTGGAAATGTAAACAATTAGGTGGACACAAATATATTCTGATGTACCAGGCACAGTGCATACCTAATTTAATCTCATAATAACCCCATAAAATAATTCCATATTCCAGGTGAGGAAGTGAGGTAAAGATGGTCTGCTGACTTGTCTGATATCACACAATGAGTGGCATCAGTTGTTATTCAGACCCTGTTGGCTCTTACTACTAAACCACACTGTCTATCTCTGTGGTTTTTAACTAGGGAGAGGAGTATAACTGAATCATCTGGGGGAGGATATGGGTGGTTTGAAAAATTTCCTCCAGTAATTCTCATAGGTCCTTCTCTAGGTGATAATCTTGACCTGACATCCCTGAATGTCTTGGAGGCAGAGACAGCGGTGTTCTGCTCAGGCTGCTTCCCAGCCTGGTGAGGGTTAGGCACCAACTCTATTCAGTGATCCTCAGAACAACTTGCAAATCTGAAGCAACACCATTTCCTTCTTAATGGATTTCAAGTTTTCTTATGGATGTTTTCTTCACAATGTTTATCAAAACTTGAATGTAGTCTCTTTAAGATCTATTTTGGAACAACAAGAAATTAAAAATAGGAAACAACATTTACATATTTTTTAAGGTCAAAGAAGCCTCTTTCTTATAGGTTGTCAGGGGAACTGAGAAAGTAATGATGGGCATTGGTGCTGTGTACTAGCTGAGGTGCTAAAAGACATCTATCTGTCAAGAAATGTGTAGGATGTTGATCAAGCCTGGAGCCTCTGACACTGAACACCCCGCTGTGGACTGAAGATGCCACTCCAATGAGCATGCATCTGCCTGATGGTGCACTGCCTCTGTGAGAAGAGATTTCCATCCATTTTTCCACTGAAAACAAAGCTTTCATTACAGCTGAGAAAAGGGCATGGGAAAGTTGCCAATGATTTTCACAAGGGATGCAACCTGAGTGTTATATACATTAGAAACTTTGAAAGATCATTTCATTTTGGATTTTGACAAACCAAAAGAACTAGTATTTAAATACAAGGAAACTAGCCTTACCTTAAGCACTATTGAGGGTAGGTCTGAAAATGTTGAAATGGACCAGAGATATGGCTTCAACCCTCCATGGCCTTTGTTTTTTAATTCTCTATTTTTTTCTCCCTGTTCACTTCTGTAAGTTAACTCTAATATCCTCTATTTTCTCATCTATAAAGACAGCCACTTAGTGATAAATATGTAAAGTTAGATAATTTACATTCTTTTGTTGATGGATATTGGACATTGGGGAGAATGCTTGCAATCTATGGATACCAACTTCTTAGGAGCTCCTGAATCCATTTGAGACTTTCTCAGATCTCCTGAGTAGGTGCCATGTGTCATACCATGCCCAGAACCTGTAAGACAGTGACAGGATATGAACATCTTCTCTGGAGATGAGAATCCTCCATGTGGGGAGAAGGTAACATTATTATTATTATTTTTAGCTCATTGACCGCTATTTCCTGTGTAAAAAGCAAAAATACTTTCCCTATTATGGATATGTATTGTCATGGTGACAGAGGTAGACATGCTGAATGGGCAAAGGATTGAGAAAATACAGTATAGGGTCTTTAAGAAAAGATGTTTCCACAACTCTGTCAGAACATACCCTTTGTTGCTGAGCCTAACACATTGCATTATCACAGCCACGTTGCTAGCAGGCAGCTTGTGGAGAGTAAGGTATGCTAATCACTGGCAGAATTACGGTGGCCCATGATTCCAGGGAGGCTTAAGCCACCAAAGACAGGCTTGGGCTGGGACAGCCTCTTGAGAGTAGAACACAGAACACAGATAAGGCAGTTACTTGGTATCGTTTGGATAGATCAACAGGTAACAAATTAAACTCATTCCTTTTCAACTAATTTCTTTGATCTTACGATGGAGTTCTATCATTCTTTCTTATTTTCCATCCCTCCCACACTTTCTCTGTTGCTTTTCCCTGACTTTCTTTTGGAGGCATTCTGATGATTATTTGAAACATGCGCTTGTAGAGCGCATCAAGGCTTTTGTATAAACTCTTCCCTTTGTCGGCTCATCCCATCTTTCCCTTCACCTAGTTATGTCTTACTTGTGCTTTGGATCTCATTTCAGATGTCATTTCTTAAAGGAAGCCTCCTTTGACACCTCCTTCACTCTATCTTGTAATTTCCCATCAGAGTACTTGTAATTAATAATTACAGTTTATCGGAGAAATAAAGTCTTCCCACAAGAATGTAGATTCCATGAGGGCAGAGACTGCTCCTGTTTTGTGGCTACTGACAATCTAGCATCTACAGTAGCATCTGCCACATTATAGGTTCCAGAAACTTTTATGAAGGAGTCAAAGCAATGTTGCATTATACTTACTAAGCAATATTCACTGAATGCTTAACAACTAGCCATGTACTAAGTTCTGGGCCACACAGAGAATTTGAAAAGAAGCAGAAGCACAGATGATGTTTCTAAAGAACTTACAACTGATTTGGGAAAACTATAGTTAATCAGGAGAGCTATCTTGTAACTTTAAAAAATATACTGAATTTTTTTTTGAATCACACTGCTTCAAAAATCATAAGTAGTAGTAGAATAATATTAATACTAAGTAATAAAGTGTAATAATTAGGAACAGAATTTATATCAGGTATGTAGGAAAATTTCTACAGCCTATAAATTTCTACAGTTTTATATTCATTTTTTTGTATTCTGTTCCCTTCTTTAGACTTATTACGAGTACAACTACATGATCTTCCTTTCTTATTTTTCTCATCACCATCATGTCCTTGCATTTATTCTTCCTATCTGTACACTGTTGTCAGAGGTAATTTGAAAAAGAACTAAAAATTTTGGGAAAAAAATATCCATGTGATGCTTAATGTTACAGACCAAAATAAACCCAGAGAGTTTAAAGACAAATGTTTAAAGGTAGAGAGAAGTAGAATTGGATAGTTGCTGTTGTTTTTTTTTTTTAAAGATTTTATTTATTTGACAGAGAGAGAGAGACAGCGAGAGAGGGAACACAAACAGGAGGAGTGGGAGAGGGAGAACAGGCTTCCTGCTGAGCAGGGAGCTCAGTGTGTGGCTCAATCCCAGCACCCTGGGATCATGACCTGGGCCAAAGGCAGATGCTTAACAAGTGAGCCACCCAGGCACCCCTAGAATTGGATAGTTGTTAAAAGCCTGCACAAGAGATTGATTTTCTCTGTTTTGGAGTGAGAGAAGAAATTATAAGGAATAGACCTATAGATTTTATTTGATAAAATCCTTAGTTGTCTTATCAGAAAAATGTTAAGTATAGCCAGTGTAGAGTAAATATCCCCAAATGTTAATTATTACTGTTTTATTACTGCATTGTAACAGTGAAAAAGTATGACAAAGCATGAATAGTTTTATTTTTTAAATTTTTTGATAAGATGGAAATTGTACTTTTTAATTATTTTCTTTAATAAGAGCTTTTTTTTTTACTTGAAGCATACCTCAGAATACATGGCTCTAAAAGATATATAAAAAATATTCCATCCAAGAAGAATAGAATAAACATTTTCTTCAAGTATATATAGAAGAATTCCATAGTTAAATCACATAAAAGAGACATAACAAACATTACAAATATAAGAGGACTGAAATTATACATACCAAGTATATTCTCAATGACAGTGGTACAAAACTAAGGATCAACAATAAAACAAAGCTGGAAAATCTTTGATGTAAATATTAAATATTTAATACGTCAATATTAAACAACACAGTACTGCACAAGCAATGGGCCAAATAAGAAATCAAATGGCAAGTCAAACTATGTCTCAAAACAAAAGGAAAAGAAAACACAATATTCCAAAATGTATGGCATGCAGGAAAGCAGATGTTAGAGTGAAATTTGCCATAAGTGCTTGAATTAAGAAAAAATTCAAATAGACAACTTAACATTACACCATAAAGAACTAGAAAAAGAAGAAACTTAGCTGAAATTTAGTAGAGTAAAGAAATAAAGAAAAATCAGAAAAAAATAAAATAGAGATCAGAATAAACAATAACACAACATTGAAAATAATGAACAGTTGTTCCAAGAAAATAAGCAAAATTGGCAATACTTTTACATTAAGGAAAAAAAGAGAAGGCTCAAAAACTAAAATGAGAAATGGAAGAGAAAACAATAGATAGCCACAGAAATACATAGTGTGATAACAGATTACTATAAATAATTATATGCTAACAAATCAGATAACTGAGAAAGAAACCCCAGATAATTCCTAGAAGTGTACAGTTTATGAAAATTGATAATGAATCTTGAATCCAAAAAATAGGAAATCTTCTTAGGTCAATAACTAGCATGAAAGTTGAATTAGGAATCAAAAATCTCCCAGCACACAAAAGCCTGAGACCACAAGCCTCCCTTAATGAACCCCACCAGGCATTAAAAAAAAAATTAGGGGCACCTGGGTAGCATAGTAGGTTGAGGGTCTGATTCTTGGTTTTGGCTCAGGTAGTGATTTCAGGGTCACAAGAGCATGCATGCTCCATGTTGGGCTCCACACTCAGTGGGGAATCTGCTTGGGATTCCCTTTCTGCCCCTCCTGCTTGTGTGTGTACTCTTTCTAAAATAAATAAATAAATATTGAAAAAAATTAATGACAATCTTTATCGAAATCTTACAAATAATGCAACAGAGGGAATATATTTAAAATCATTCCGTGAGGCCAGCATTACCCTGATACCAAAGCAGGATAAAAACAATATAAGAACAAAAAGGTCTAGTTTGTTCAATGTAAGTATTGCTGCTCCATCTTTCTTTTGATATCCGTTTTTGTGATAAATGTTTGTCTCTTCATTCACTTTAATCTGCAGGTGTCCTTAGATCTAAAATTCATCTCTTGTAGGCTGCATATAGATGGGACTTATTTTTTTATCCATTCTGACACCCTATGTCTTTTGATTGGAGCACTTAGTCATTTACATGCAAAGTAATTATTGATAGGTATGTATTTATTACCAGTTTATTACTTGTTTTGTCATTATTTCTGGAGATTTCTCTGATCCATTCTTGTCTTTGTCACTTTTGGTTTCTCTTTCCCACTCAAAGAATCTCCTTTAATATTTCTTGCAGGACTGCTTTCGTGGTCACAAACTCCTTTAGCTTTTGTTTGTCTGGGAACAATAGTTTTACTGAAGAGTGCATATTCTTAATAAGTGGGCAAAAGACCCCCTAGATGTAATGTACAAAAGAAGAAATTCTAGAAAACATATATATAGAAAAGATATTCAACACCGCCTACATTTGCCTTTTAAGTTTAATGAATAGGAGAATTTAAATGTAACTGATAATATCGCAGTAAAATTGGAAAGGAATCCAGAAGTATGCTTGAATGATAAACCATGCCAAGAAGTCGTCATCTAAAACATTGAAAATCCATATTCCAAAAGAATTCCAACATAGCATTTTTTCATATTAGTGGAAAACTAGAAGCTACTAAAAAATCTAACAACAGAAATGGCTAAATAGAGTATTTTTTATCTATGTGCCCATTGTTATAAAAGGCAAGATACGTAATGTAATTTTAACATTTTATATATATGTACAAAAGATGTTAGCTATGGAAAGTAATGTGGCAATATTTATTGTAATTTAAAATATCTCCTGGTCCATTACTTTTACTTCAAGTATATATTCTACATACATCTACACAAACATGTATGTACCATGTATACACTGCTTGTAGGTGTATAGATTTTAAAAGAAAAAAGAGATACAACCTAAATATCTAACAATAGGGGTGTGGTTAGATTAGTTTTTTATTTTCTTGTGTTGGAATATTATGTAGCCAATCAAAAGAATGATTTAGGGGCACCTGGGTGGCTCAGTGGGTTAAAGCCTCTGCCTCGGATCAGGTCATGATCCTGGGGTCCTGGGATTGAGTCCCGCATCGGGCTCTCTTCTCAGCAGGGAGCCTGCTCCTCCCTCTCTCTCTGTGCCTACTTCTCTGCCTATTTGTGATCTCTGTCTGTCAAATAAATAAATAAAATCTTAAAAAAAAAAAGAATGATTTACTAGCATGGAAAATTTTCCAAAATATATTGTTAAGTTAAAAAAAAATTAGTTGCAAAAAAAGAAATCAGTTGCTAAATGTGTATAATGTGAACTAATTTTTCTTAAAAAAAAACCCCCAAAACCAAGCTATATGTTAATAGTTCAAACACATGGGTGTATATAAATCCATAGAATAAATTTGAGAATAACATACCAAGAGGTTAATAGGTTTGACCTCTGGGAAGGGTGGTGATGGGAGTGAGAAAGGGAAATGTTGGGGACTTTGATTTATTACTCTCTAGGTCCTTTTGGAACCCAGTGTGGTGCTTGAACGCATGACCCTGAGACCAAGACCTGAGCTGACATCAAGAGTTATGCCTAACTGACTGAACCACCCAGGTGCCCCCCGTATTGTTATTTTTTAAAAAACAATATGCTTAAAATAACATTTTTCTTGTATAATGTTAAAAATAATGTAAGACCAAAAGCTAAAACATAGAGGAGTAAAAGAACAATGTACTCCAAACAGTACTCATTATTTTAGGTCATGAGATTATGGACAATTTCTTCTTTTTTTTTCCCCCTACAACTATTATATGGTTAGACTCCTTTTATATTTAAAAATTCAGAAAGAACGAACTTGTTAGATACAACTTTTCCTTTGAGACAATGGCTTGCCTCCAAGGTTTTATAACATGTAGTGGGAAGAAAATGGGGAGAGATCTATGGTTATCACATCAGGAATTGTAAAATTCCTCTAAAACAGTATAGTTTTAATTTATGTAAAATGGACGTTCACATAATTTCTAGCTACCCAGTCCTCTTCCCTATTTTTGTTAGCAGGGAAACGGTTGGGGTAGGGCAGTTGTCATAAAACAAACAGTAGAGATTTTCAGTTCACATAAGGTTGGGGAATCACTGCTTTAAGAACTAACCATCTAAGATGACATGTGACAGAGATAGTTTTATCTTTTTTATATTATATACATATAGATATATGTATATAAAGACTTGCAGACAACTGTATAAGTATTGAAAAAATGAAGTATTTGCATTATGCATGAATAATATATCTTTGTGCACGTCTCCTGGGTGAACTTGTCAAGTTTTCTTTCTCCTGGCTGCTTTGGTTTTATTTTCAAACCATTTCTACCCAGGAAAGTCTTTGTGTATTGCTTTGGACCCTCTGGAAACAGCTGACTATGACATACACTTATCTCCTACTCAGTATATCTAGGGCTTTCTTGCCCCATAATTTTTGCTTCCTGATTTGTTAGTTTAATTTAAGCTGGATGCTGACTGGATAAAGATGATTCTGTCTACCTTAATGTTCTTTCTGTCGTCTCCACCAAATTCTGGCATCTAATAATGGCTAAATAATTTACAACTACTACAGGAAATATATTTTTTTTTTTTTTCAGAGAGAGAGATCACAAGTAGGCAGAGAGGCAGGCGGGGTCGGGGGAGCAGGCTCCCCGCTGAGCAGAGAGCCCAATGAGGGGCTGGATCCCAGGACCCTGAGGTCATGACCTGGGCCAAAGGCAGAGCCACTGAGCCACCCAGGCGCCTCTACAGGAAATATTTTCTGAGACTTCACACATACACTGGTTTGGAAACACTCCTCAGTAAAATCCAAATGGTTGAATTCACTCCTAAACATACTGTTTTCAAATAACAAGAACAAAAGCTAAAACATAAAGAAGTAAAACAGCTGAATACTCAGAAACAGTAATGGTTGTTTTAGGTTATAAGATTAAGGGTGATTCTCCTCTCCCTTTTCCCCCATAACTCCTATAACATGGTTAGATTCCTTTTATATTTAAAATTCAGAAAGAAAGTTCCAGAAATGAAACAATCAGCAGTTGTTTGCTTTAAAAAGAATAGTTGCAGACTAATCAACCCCTAGAGCCTTTCCTCCCATGCCTCTGTTTTGTGTTGTAGAAACTGCCTTAGATTTGTGTGCTGCATTTGTTTTTCCATGTTAATATTTCTCAAACTGCATGGAAATTCCAGCAAGGGTTTTAATAATTCAACATAAAGAAAGAATAATATTATAGTTGAAAATTAGCCTAAGAAAGGAGAATACAACCTTTTTATATAAGAAAAATAGGAAGGGTGAGAAGAAGCCAAATTAGCTGAACAAAGAGCTGCATAATGACCTGATGCACAGATAGGAATGTCATGTAAATTGCAAACTAGAGAGCTCACTGAAGAGTATTGTGGAGACAATTGCTTTTTTAAGTGTAAAATCAGAAGAGTTAGGGCAAGATATGGGATGCTACCAGTGAGGCATTAGTAGGGAATGTTTCAGAGGTTTATTTTCTCCACATCTCTTTTAAGTTTAGGTATATAGGAAACCTCCAGAATGTGTGGGCACAACGAGAGTATTGGAAACCATTTCTCTCTACTGCCACTGTTGCTTCCGGTGGAAGTGGATGGCTCACTTCCGGAACCCACGCGCTGTGTTCTGATCCTGCGCTGCTGCTGCTGCTAACTCCCAGCATTCACAGCATTACCAGAAGTCAAAGCCAGGCCCCTGGAAACTCTCCTTGAAACCGAGACTCAATCCTGGGCAGCACTGATTCTTCCACACCCATGCCTGGCTCCTGGTTAATAAAGGAAAGAAAATGGCGAGTGACGGTAATACAGAGCCCACCTCTCCCTTTCACCTTGCTCTACCCAGGGCTGGAGTGGGGTGATAGTACAAGCCAGTTTCACATTTGGAATTTCAGGCTCTGCTGTATTTGTTGTACTTTCCTCCATGGTAGGCATTTCCTATCCTACCCCTAGGAGCCCTGGTTTCATCCTTTCTCTCCCTACTCTCTTTTTGAAAAAAGGATGTTCACAGAAAAAGATCTGATAAACTCACTAACTCCAAGGTACATTTCCAATAAGGTTTGAATTGGGCTCCCTTTCCTGGTGTGTTTGTGGTTTGCTTGAAAGCAAGGCATTTAGGGGATATTTAACTTTGGAATTTTTACAACTGTTTGTTCAGTGATTCTGACTATTCACTCTGAATCACTTTTTTTTTTAAACAAATCACTATTTTTATTAAACTCCCCCTCTTATAAATCATGTATTTTTAGAGACTTTTCTTACCAAAATGAACTTATTGTTTCCCCACTACTGATCTCATCGGCAGATGTAATTTTAATCAAAACACAAACTTGTGTTAAGGTAAGTAGTTTTATATTAACCTGGTTTGCCTACAAGGGCCAATATGGTTGAATGAGGGGAAATGCCACTAAGGAGTAAGTGGATATCTCAATAGAAGATATTTCCTTTGTAATCTACATCTAATCAATCATCTAATACTTTAAGCCCTACTTCCAATATATATCCCACATTTTCCTACTCCTCACCAAAGCCATAGTGCAAACTTTAGCTGAAGACAATGTAATATCTCACCTGAAATACTACAGAAGCCTCCTAATGATTCCCCCTGCTTCCACATTGGTATCCCACCCCCTTCCACCCCATTCTTCAAATAGTAGCCAGAATACTGGGTTCAAAGGTCAATTCAGGTCACATCACTCCTTGCTTAAAACTTTCCAGTGGCTTCCCAATGCAATTAAGATGAAATCTAAAGTCCTTTCCAAAAGACTCATGAGGCCCTAAGTGATCTGTCCCAGGTTTCCTCTGTGATTTCATCTTCTGCCACCTCCTTTCCTCATCTCCTTGATTCCAGCCACAACGGCTTTTTCCTTATATTTAAATAGGAGAAAATTATTCTTAGCTCATGGCCTTTGTCCCAGCTGTTACCCTACCCAGATTGCTGTTCTGGTCTTTATGTGACTATCTCTTTCTTAGGACTTCTGTTTCAGTTCATTTCCCCCTCCTTTTTTATTTTATTTTATTTTATTTATTTATTTGTCAGAGAGAGCAAGCACAGGCAGACAGAGTGGCAGGCAGAGGCAGAGGGAGAGGCAGGCTCCCTGCTGAGCAAGGAGCCCAATGCGGGACTCGATCCCAGGACGCTGGGATCGTGACCTGAGCCGAAGGCAGCTGCTTAACCAACTGAGCTACCCAGGCATCCTGATTTCCCCCTCTTAAGAGAGGTTTTCTCTGACCCAGCCTTCTCCCTATCTCCTATTCACTTTAACTCACTGTCCACTGTTTTTCAGAGCTTTGCTCTTGGCTGGAATCATCTCATTCACCTCCTTATGTGTTTATTATTTGTCTCCGCTTACCTGACTGTATGTTTCATGAGAGCAGGGACCTGGGCTTTGCTCGGTGATTGCTGCAATTTTGGGGCCTAGAACATTGCCTGCCACTTAGTCAATGCTCAATAAATGCTTCTTGGATTTGAAGAAAAGTACCATAAAATATACAGTGTAGCCACAAAGTATTAGTACAAGTCATCAGATTTCCTTTATAAGCTACTTGCAAAACATAGAGCAGGATCCAAAAGCAAGATGTTTTGATGAAATAATTAGTTCAAATGAAACAGGGGAGATTTAGTTTGAGCCATCCAGGAGTGAATGGGCCTACATCATGTTTGGTTGGATTGGGTTGGTCATCACGTAGCAAAATAGACATCAGTCAAATTGGAGGTTTTAGCATGTTGCGTTCTCTTTTATTAAGACAGCAGTATTTTTAAATGACTTGAAGCTTGCAGTTCTGTTACAGTGACTCGTCAAGTTGAAAAATGTGTTTCTTTAGGGTGGGAGGAGAGTTTTAAAAATTCATAATTCATTTGTTGCAATGTTCATTTATTAAAGTAAAGCTATATTCTCTTGCATTCTTTCCCTTTTGCGACATTATGCCCGTTTCCTCTTATCATACTTTATGCATGTATGTGCATTCATCATAAATAAATTATGAAATGCAGTTTATATTAGTAGAAAGAGCATTTTTAATATTTTTTATGTCGAGCAGAGCATGCTTTCTTATATTGTATTATAATTTGGCTTGCAGTTTTAAAATGTGGAAAGAATATGAACACAAAGAACATAGACTTTTTTCCCTCCTTATTTATGGCTCAAACAGAATTTCATCGAATTCATGTGTAGATATATGACTAGAACAAATCGGGGAATACAGCTCACAGAGATCTCTGAATTAATTGTATTATTCAGTTTCATACTAACCCAAGGAAACAACAGATCCCCTGTGGGGTAGAGGGTATAATCTATGCATTTATCTCTGTGTACTACCCTTCTCACTAAGGTTCTATTAAGCCACTGCAATCATTAAGCTAGTGTACAAACCACCAAATTAAACAAAGAGGCTGTTTTTAGAGAAGGGGATGAGAGGCAAGGCAAAACATTTTTTAAAATAAAAAATGACTTTTCCTCAAAGCCCAGAACAGTAGCAGAAGGCTTTAAGAACATAAACATAACCAATCTGTCTATTCCAGGGGATAAAGGCTATGTTTCTTAAACATAAAAGAACAAAATTCTGAGTAGCAAGCAAGTTGGAAGCATTTGCATAATGGATTCTATTTACATAAATTACATTGCTTATAGCACTCATCTGATAAGACTTGGCAAAGGTGGAAGGCAGAAGTGGAAGTGGAGTGAAAAGGAAGTGGAGGGGTGAATGTATAGTTCTACAGCTCCTTTCAGCACTTACTGATTTTTCCGTATTCTTTGAAGCCTGTGCTTCTTTAGGGGCTAATACGCAAATTTGCCCCAAGGTTTATAATGATGAGTGTCAAGAGGAATTAGTTTTGGTCATTCCTGACCTCTCTGTACCCCATGCCCTGTTTTGTATTTTTTTTTTTTTATAAAGGTAAAAATGAGTGCATCTGTCAGCTACTGGAGCATGTTAACTTCTGTATTGGGAAGATGACAGCCACTGGCTGTGAATTTTCTTGCCATAACCACCAAATGAAAATGTCAGCAATGAATCTTGCTGCTAAGTGCCAGATTTTCTTTCTCATATGCACCACTTCCCTTGGACCAAATAGAAAACTTCAGTTGTTTTAACAAAGGTCCAAAGCAAAGGGCTTATTTCCAGTGGAAAACATGATAGCTCACAATGCACATTCCTTTCAAAAGTGGGTAAATATTGGGGGTATTTAGTGGAAACTTAGGTACATCTACATCAGGACCTGAAGTTCATGAAAGACTTTCTGGCCTCATAGATATCTGGATGTAGAAAATTTAGTCTAAGGTGGTTATTTCCTAAGAATGTTTTGGCTTTCTGTTTCTACAGAACCAGGGATGCTTCAGGTGAGGGAAGGATGTGAATGATGGAGGGAGTTGGTGGCTTACATTCTATCCTATCATCCTAACTCAGGGTCTTTGATGTGATGAGAACTGGGAAGAACAGAACTTATTTTTTAAGTTCCAGACTGTAGAATTCCATAGACATTGACATATACTAATTTCATTTATAATAAGCTTGGTCTTTGCAAATATGTAAACTTTTGGCCATGCTGATGGGATTATTTAGGAATTTGTTTGGCTGCAGTTAATAGCTTACCCAACCAAGCATGGCTTAAGCAAATTATTTATTTTTATACCATAACAAAAACTCTAGAACTGTAGAGTTTCTGGTGTTGATTCAGCTATTCATGAGAAACCCAGGCCTTCTTTTTCCATTTTTCCAGTCTAGTATCCCTAGTGTGTTAGCTTTAATCTTCATGCTTGTTGCTTCAAGGTTGCAAGATGATTTCCACAGCTTTAATATGTGGAAACCTCATTTGATACAAGAAGGGAAGTGGGGAAAATGGGCTAGACCAGTAGCATCTGCCCTCTTTTATCAGAAAAGAAAGAACTTACCCCAAAGTCATCCTCTGTACCCACTCCCTTGCCCCTGCTACCTTCCTTTCAAGGACTTTTTTTTTTTTTCCTTCCATTTGCTTATGTTGCATTGGCCAGAACTGTGTGAAATAATTACTCTTAACCTGTTAGTGAGACTGGAGAAATAAATATTTAGCTTGTACTGACATCTGATGAAGAGGTAGCAAGGGAAGATATACTGAGTGAGCCCAAGCTATAAGGTTGGCCATGGTTAACCAAAGAATTCTAATACTCTGGATAGGTAGACAGGTTCTATGATTCAAGTTCAGGAGTTGATGCTCTTTTGAGTAGTCTAGGACCAGTTGTAACTTTTCTTTTTCCACTAATTCCTCCTTGCCTTTTAAACAATGTACATAACTCCATTCTTCTTTTGTTACCTTCTTGGAAGGATGACTGTGGTTCTTGATGAGTTACTTTCTCCAGATAGCTGAAATGTGATTCTGAATACACTTAAACTGAGGGGATAATGGACACAATTTTAAGTAGAAAAGAAGATATACTGCTTTCAGTACTTATACAAGTTTTGTTGTCACAATTTTTTTTTTTAAGATTTTGTTTATTTATTTGACAGTGAGAGAGGGAATGCAAACAGGGGGAGTGGGAGAGGAGAAGTAGGCTCCTTGGTGAGCAGGGAGCATGATGTGGGGCTCAATCCCAGGACCCTGTGATCATGACCCAAGCCAAAGGCAGACACTTAATGACTGAGCCACCTAGGTGCCCCTTGTTGTCACAAGTTTACAGTCAGCGAAAATCTGGGAGGAGGAATGTTTGCCAGTCTGTAAACTGCTTTAAATTATTGACTTATCAACACACTTCTCCATCATTTCTTCTCTCTTGCCCCAAAAACATTCAAAACACTGGGAGAGAAACTCTTGAAAACATTTATTCTCTTCTATGAAGAATGCACAGGAGGAAGCCCTTAATCTGAAGTTTCACTCAGGTCACAAGGCAAACCCTGTGGGATATTGCACGATTCCCAGCAAAGCCTTTCCAACAAGTGCTGCAAAAAGAAACTAATGAATCTTAGAGTGAGAAGACAAATACTTCTCGCTCCTCCTTGGCATGAAGCAGGTGGCTGCCAAGTAAAGGTACCTGGCAGGACTCCCAGAGACAGGGCTTGGGCCATGGGTTGGGCAGAGGAGCAATTGGCATCTCATTATTTCATTGTCGTGCGGTTGCTGGGCACACTGGCTGACATGCAGAATCAAAGTAAAAATTACTACTGTCAGAGTAATGATACTAATGGCAGTGACTCTGTTCAGTCCTTCGGTGTTTTCCAGGGACACTCACCTCAATTTAGTAGACCCGCTTCCAGCTGCATTAACCCCCCAGGAAGGTGGTTGGAATCTGTTCCTGAACTGGTGACGCTGGGTGATTTGTTTTAATAATGGTTTGAGGGCCAGATGAATTAGTCACTGTCATTCCAGGGAGGAGGAGGAAAGTATATTCAAAAGCATCACCATGTTACGCTTGCAGGGAGAAAACAAAATAAGGCTCAAAGCCAAAGAAATAAAATACTCTTTTAAAAGAGAAAGCACAGGAAGCGTACATCGTGGGTGAACCTTAATGCAAAAACATCAAAGAGGTGAAACATTCACTCATCATGATATTTATCAATAGAGGTCAATATTTGGGCAATTAGTACTTGTGTTTATTAGTCTCAGCAACCTCCCTCCCACCTTCCACCCCCATTTTTCTCTATTTTTCAATATTTCTTTTTATTGGGAGTACTGATTGTTTGGGGACATCTGAAACCTTTCAGGGCTATAGTGACCAAATGAGCAGAGGTAACCTAACAGTAGGTAATGATTTACATCCCTACAGGTTGGGTCTAGTGCTGTAGAGAGGTTTGTTGTGGCTCAGATATTATCTCACATAATAACACCATCAGCAGACATAAACATGCAGCCTTGTCTTGGTTTGTGAGCTTATCTATAGTGCCTCTGTATGAGTTTCATTATTCTGAGCAAATTTCCCCATTATGTATATGCATGTATGTGTGTCTGTGAGTCTATGTGTAAAACTTACCTCATTATAAAACTCAAATTTAAAATGTATGAGTATATAGGACCACAAGGTAAAGAGTGAATAAAAATGAAATTGGCATGGAGGGTAAATAAAAGTAGAAAAATAAGGTAAGTCCCAGAAAAAAAGTATATATAATAAATGGTCTGATATCTAAATTATTCACTTGAGGTGGGGTGCAAATTTGGCTCTGAGCCTTTTAGCAGCCAAGGAAAAGAGAGAAATTTGATATGATTCTCAGCTCCATTTTTTTAAAAGATTTTATTTATTTATTTGACCGAGAGAGAGAGAGAGAGAACACAAGCAGGCAGACAGGCAAGCAGAGAGAGAGGGGGAAGCAGGCTCCCCACCGAGCAGAGAGCCCGATGTGGGGCTCAATCCCAGGACCCTGAGATCATGACCTGAGCCAAAGGCAGAGGCTTAATCCACTGAGCCACCCAGGTGCCCCTCTCAGTTCCATTTAATAGAAACAACACATTGATGAAAAGAAATGAAAAGGGATGCCTGGGTGGCTCAGTTGGTTAAGCGGCTGCCTTCGGCTCAGGTCATGATCCCAGCGTCCTGAGATCGAGTCCCACATCGGGCTCCTTGCTGGGCAGTGAGCCTGCTTCTCCCTCTGCCTCTGCCTGTGCTCGCTCCTCTGCTCTCTCTCTATCTGACAGATAAATAAATTAAAAAAAAAAAAAGAAATGAAAAACTCTGTCCTCCTATGAAATCTGAAATAATTTTTTTCCTGTTCTAATAGATATAATTGAAGATTTAGGTGTTCTGTGTTAAAAATTGTGTTACTTAGGTATAAAGGCACTGAGGAGTAGTGGTAGCTAGTGCTACAAACAAACAAATTAAAAAAAAAGTTTTATCCTTTCTTTGAAATGTTGAATTTTCATCAATTGGATACTTGGTTCTGGTACTTGGTGAGTAAATACCATTGAAAGGAAAACTTCCTACTAATGTTTTAAAGAGATTAAATGGCATAAAAATAGTCTGGAAATTTTTATTTTCAGAGAATCAAGGTGATTCAGAGAACTGAGCTCTAAAACTGAGAAACTCTAAAAGAGACAAAAGTGTACGAGAGCCAGAGAAAATCAAGTAGGCTGAATGTCTTCTGCTTTCTAAAAGAGGTTCAGATGACTACCAGAGAGTTACAACTGGATGTCCTGTGGTGGTTGTTACAGCCAGTGCCCAGGGCTACAGGGCTGGTGCTTCGGGGTGTTTGGCCATGGTCTGTGGACAGGAGATTGGCTGAGCATGGTGTTGCATTAGGCCCTTCTGCACTTAGAGTCCAACCATGTCGAGAGCATTCCACCCAGAAAGCATCATGCATAACTCTGTCACCCGAATTGCCTCCCAGGATTTGAGTACACTGACAATGACTGTCACTCTTTGGGGATTATACCTACTGTCTTTGCTGGAGGAATGGAACAATCATCTAATGTTTCAAAATGTAAAACATTTAAGCTGAGTGTTTGGATTTCCTTACATATTTAGCATTATCATATCCTAATAGATAAACAGATCCTATTGCTATTTTAAAAGGGCTTTTAAAAAATCTTGACTTTAATTATCTGAAATGATGTGACATGGAGGGACTCAAAATGGGCAGAATTAAGAGACAATAAGTGAAATGGGTGAATCGGGTATCTCTTTTTCTCTCTCTCTTACTGTATCTGTCTATCTGATATCTATCTATCTATCTATCTGACAGTTTTTAAAAAATTACCAAAATGTCAATTCCAAAGCAGGCCAACTTGTATAGACTTTTAGATTTAGCAATGTCAAAAATAAAAAAGTATGGGAAGCACTTTAAGGCCATGACTACCAGACATTAGGCAGTCAATCATCAAGTAAAATAAGGAAATAAAAAGAACTATTTCAGAAGATCCAACTTTAATTCTACACCCAAGCAACAGTAAAGACAAATATTTCAAGCATGAACTCGGTAAAAAAGAAGTATTAAGAGACCAGTGGCCTATTCATGTTCTATATTATCTTTTTTTTATCGCTGACAGAATAAACACAAACAAACCTGCATGAGTCTTTAGAGACAACTTGGCTATCCTTACAGGTAGAATATTTTCTTTCTGGGTGTGAAGGTAACCATGCATGCCTTGTAAAAATTGTGAGAGAATGTGTAAAGCCTGGTATTGAGGAAAAGAGGTAAGATGGCAAAATGATGAAATGGAACCAGCTATTACAAAATGTCCATTTCTGGCGTAGATGCATTTTTCTCCCCATTTCATTTCCAAAATTGTCCCCTTGGATCCCACTTTCTCTTGATTTCATGCAGCAGAGTTAGAGATCAATAGAAATTGCTTTCTAGAACATGCCTTTGTTGTGTGAGTATACAACAAGGGGAATAAGGGAACTGGACCAATTGGGAGGTCAAAGTTGGTCAGTGTTGGATAGAGCAGAGTGATTTGGCTCTTTAAAATGTGTTGTTCAAGGGGAATTTATGAGGTTAATGACTGGGACATTATATCAAGCAGATAATTTTGGGGGGAGGATTTTATTTGATTATGCATATGTTATGATACTCTAAAATGAATCAGCCCTAGCTTCTTGTTACTCGCTTATCTATTGAAGTTTAAGAATCAGATATTTTCGGCTGACAATGTCAGCCTTGACGGAAGGTGTTCACAATTTATAAAAGAAGCAAAACACAGATAACAGATATAAGATACCATTTTATTTTTTAGCATGTCTGAATTAAAAACAAATAAAGCTTTTCCTACATATGTTGGTTAGGAACTTTGGTTCTTAAGGAAAAGAGTGACTCAGGTAACCTCCCAGATTGGGAGGGAAGAAGTGGTTATTATAGGACCCAGTGGAAATAAGTCTGGCAGGGGTCTCAGCCACACAGCGGGGGCTCACCGGGGCCCAGGGAATCCTTACAACTAGTCCTTACAGGAAAAACAAGAACACAGAGAGCAGGGAAGTTTGCCAGTGAAGAACTCCATTGGAAGTTGAACTAGTGCCTGGGAATATTAACAAACAAACAAACGAATAAGCAAACCAACCAAAAAACCCCAACCCTGAAACCATCCTGTCAACTTTTGCTGGGTTATGCCTACATTTGAGTTCTTTCCTGTCATGGTGTATAATCAAGGCAAGGTTAGGGGCCTTTAGTGTTTTAGGGGCTACAACATGTGTGTGTGTGTGTGTGTGTGTGTTTAAGGGCTACAGTTTGTACATTATCTAAGCTACAGGTGACCACTACAAATTTAGCTACATAAGAGCAGACACAGTTGTTTAACAACAAATTTTTATACGCATGTCTGCTATGTGTTAGACATAGTCCGGTATCCGGGGGATGAACAAGTGACTCTTGGGTGGAGGACCGTGGGCAGAACTAAACAAATCACAGTATTCCAATTAATACATGAATTTTGTTATCTCTTGTTATGACCATTTTCAGGCACTTAATTCCTTACTTGCCTGTTAGGAGAGAGAAGTTCCGCAAAGGCAAGTTTTTTTAGTTTACATACTTCGTTTTATTTCCATTGTCACTTCACTTTTGTTTGTCAAGTGTTGCCATTGAATGTCCTTACACAGGCACTGTGGGTGGCTTCTCAGCTTCCAGGCATCATGTTGTATCTTTTATTCTTCATTGGTATTACTTTAAATCGTGGGCATCCCCGTAATGAGTTTTCTTTTTTTTTCCTGACCCTTAAAGAAAACTCTGATATAATTTGCTGAACTCTGATCCCATTAACTAAAAATTTTAGTTATGAAAGGTCAAGGTGTTATAGTTGTCGCTTTTCTCAATCTTAGAAATAGATGAGGTCAGCTTCTTTCTCTGCCCCCACAGGTATGTGTTAGTCAAAGCAGTATAAAGTTTGATTTTTTTAAAGCCATTTACAATAGACAACTGGTTTCACTTGAGTGTTCATTAAACTGATGGTCATATACTTGGTCATAAGCATTTCTGAATAGTTCAAAGTTCAGTGCTGGATGAGATGGAGTCCTTGAGCTTTCTGTGTATCTCAGACACCATGCTAGGCCCTAGAAGAGTAAAGATGAATTTAATACAATTCTAAAAAAGGAAGTCCTCAAAGAGTTTTGGATATATTTTTCATACCAGATAGTTTGAAGGATTAATAAGTGGCAAAGAATTTGCCTTTGAGGTGTTGTACATTATTAAAAGCTCTTCCTAGTGAGATATAAGAATGTGTTGGATATAGACTGTGGAATAAATATAAGGGCTTGGTGAAGAAAGAGAGCTAAAAGGGTTGGGGGGTGTCAAACAATAAAGGCTGTATATTTTCCTTGTAAGAATCATTCCCTTCTACCAGAGTCTGGTATTAAAAAACAAAACAAAACAAGAAACCTAAACTGAAAGCAACTATTGAAAGGAACATTCTGAGGGAGCTCCTATAATTTGTGGAAACCCCACATTTACATAACGCTCAATTGGAAGCTAACAAGGAAAAAAAAATGTTAGGCAAGTGAATTATCTTTACAGGTTAATAAGACTGCCAGAAAGCAACTGAGAAAGTACTTTCAAGAGGCGAATTATTTAACATAATGACATTTCTTTTCATGCAAACCAAATTAATTTCTGGAATTACATTAGAATGCACTTACCCCTCCCCCCCCTTTATAAGTTTTCAAGCTAAATTGTGTTAGATCTAGGAAACCACTAAATAGCCCCCCTGCCTATCTTCATGAGCCTTTAAAATGAAAATGTGTGTGAATGAGAGTGGAAAGAGCGATGACACAAACCAAGAGAACTAGAAAGTCGATCCATATCAAGGAGCAAGCATAAGGTCTGCACTGTCAGTAATTAGCATTCATACTGGGAAAGAAATTACATATTAATATACTGTGTGTTCTTTTATTAGGTGGCTCATTTTTTAACAGTGACATGCCTGTGGACAGAAATGTAATTCTTCAGAGAGATTTAAAAGGTTGGGACTACATGCAATACACCACATTAATCATGGGTTAGATTCAATAAATACCCATTGTGGGTTTTTTGTATTCATCAAGAGTTCAGAAGCAGTAACATGTTCTGTCCCCAAATTGCCAAAAATAAATAAATAAATAAATAAATAAATAAACAAATAAATAAAATCAATCTGAACTAAAAGGTGAGAAATGAAGGACCTGGAAAATCAAGGAATGTTTTTATTTATTTCCAAAATCTGTCTTCTATTTCTAATTGAGGTTAAACTTCAGACTAATCTTAGACTCATCCACCTTGCTGATATGAGAGGTTTGTTGTTATTGATTAGTATAGGAGGTAGGATAAACCAAATATGTGTAGCAATGTTGAGAAATAATTTTAAGGATTTGCTGCTATTTAATCAATGTTTGAAAGACATTTTTATGTTAGTTCAACTCTTGCTCCTATGTATTGTATAATGCCTGGCAGTAGGAGAGAGGGAGAAAGTCTTTGTCTGATTATATAACACAGTCCCATAGAAGCTTATGGTGCCCTGAGTGTATAAGGCTACTCATCTTTAAATGCTGCGATGCGTTTTCAGAGAATTACAATGTATAAGGGCATAGGAGTCCTTATATGGTTTATCCTTTAAAAGATACTAATAGTGGAAATAGGTTTTATTTTATTTATTTTTAAGATTTTATTTATTTATTTGACAGAGAGAGATCACAAGTAGGCAGAGAGGCAGGCAGAGAGAGGGGAGGAAGCAGGCTCCCTGCTAAGCAGAGAGCCCAATGCAGGGCTGGATCCCAGGACCCTGGGATCATGACCTGAGCGAAGGCAGAGGCTTTAACCCACTGAGCCACCCAGGCGTCCCTGGAAATAGGTTTTAAAGCACTGTTAATGAATCTACACTGTAGTATTGTTTAAAATAACATGATATGAAGCATGAATTGCATTCATACATGAAAATGAAATCTGAATGCATTTGCTAATGGAAGGCAAAAGTCAATTGTCGTTTAGGTCACTGTGTGACGGTAGGAAATCATTTTAATGAAGCTAGCCCTGTTCAAAACAGTTTGGATCTCAGCATATAAAAGAATATGAGTTCCCAAACAGGATTTCACTGGAGGCAAATACTATCAAGCAAGCAATTCAAGTGTACAGTAAAAGCTCCCACTAGCAAAAGGTTGAATAAGCTTGAATCAACAAAATAGATGGTTTTAAGTATTTTATTCTTCACATTTTTGATGACTTTCAAAGTAGTATCCAGCTGCCTGCACTGTGTGAACTTTGGGGGAGAATTATGCTCATCTCAACCCTCACAATAGTTAGCATGTGCTCCATTTAACTAAAATTATGCCCAAAGATAAACAATGGAGAATATAGAATTTTTGCTGGAGAAATCAAAGGTTGAAGTATATGAATCATGTCATTACTTAACAAGGTTTACCTCCTCCTCATCTCCCGATCAGAATTTCTTCATTAATTCCCAATTCTACTTTTCCTCTCTCCTCCTTCAAAATTGGCAACCAGACAATTAAGAAATGAAATCTGGAGCAAGCCTTCCAGTTAAAGGTGTTCTTTGTGGAAGATTTAATGGTAATAGGGACTGCAGGTTCCTACATTTACAATCTTTTTCCAAAGACAGCAAATTTTGGCAAGGAACTAAGAAAGTGCAGTCCTTAGTTCAATCTGCATTTATTCAAGGCCATGCTGTATGCCCTTGGGCATTCAAAGAGTTTTGGAATGTGTGCCAAGTGTCATGTTATTGAGCTTGCTGCTGCCGTTGGCTTCTCTTACCCAGGAAGGCTATTGAGGAAGATGACGGCCCCAGGGAAATCAAGTCAAGTTTATTCAGCGTTCAGTCTCAGGCTATTGGTTAAGGAGACAATGGGAGTCCTGGATACAGAGTCTCTTCATTCTTCACCTCTTCCTTTTCTCCACTTAGTAGAGAGAGGCAGTTGAATCAGCATGGTCAAGTTTATTAATATATGAATATAAAGAAGAAGAAAATATGTCCACAATGAGCCTGTGTATCAGATCTTTGCTACTCTTCCTGATAGATACATTTTTGTTTAGAGATGGAGAAAGAAAAAATGTATTCAAAGCATACAGTAATGTCATATGCAAAATACATGGGCATTGCTGGGAATTCTGCCTCCCCCGTGCTTCTGTGGCATTTTGGAGTTAAAAATATCTACATTAGTAAGCAAGCAAAAAAAAAAAAAAAACTAATAGAAAAAGAGACTACTGACAGGCCGTATAATGGAGTTTAGTCCCTGTGTGGTGATTTGCTGTTAGGGAGAGCTGTATGACCTTGTTTGGCAAATTACTTTAATTCCTCTCAGTCTCAGTTTCTTCATCTGTAAAATGGAGATGATAAAATTAATGGCATTTAATTGGATGGGGTGAAATGACAAAGCTTAGACTATTAGAACAAATGAAACATTGGTTATTAATAGTGCTAAAATATTATAATAAAAATGGTTACATTTAACTTTTATCTAGGTTGCTTTGTTTTTGCAGTAAACCCTTTAAGATTCTTCTGTCTTTCTGTCTTCCTCTGTAGAAGGATATTTCCTGTTGCCTAGGAATTTACATTAGTGCCCATAGATGAAAATGACAGGGATTGGGTATTCCATATTAAAACAAAAACAAACCACCACTTGGGGCCAGCCTTATGTCTTGATAAGGAGTTTAGAATTACCATAAGCTACCATTCTGATCACCCTTATCTTAGCTCATACAAAAAATTTAGAGAGGGTAGAAGGAGACTTTAGGGTCAGCCTTGGAAAGTGGTTACAGTGTGGGAACAGGATGTGTATTTACCTCTGTCTGAAGCTTGGTGAAGGGAATCTTCTAGTGAATCACTTGGGCAGTTTAAGGATGCCTATATTAAAGGACTTGGCAGAGTTTTCATAGGCCCTTTAAGGAAGACTGCATTCTCTCAATTGGCTAGTATATCGATATTTTATCACGTAAATGGTGTGGGAGATAGCTGAGCTTGAACCATATTTATGGGAACTTGGCAGCAAGTGAGGGTGGGCTGTATTGTAAATGCAGGATAGTGAGGTCGAATGTAAGACTGAGTTGGACCCTGGTCTCTGCAACTATGCAGTGAGGCAGTCCTATGTCACTCTCTAAGAATGTATGCATGTGAGTCAGTACACAAGTAAACCAGTACCTGGGTGACTACCACTTGGAGGTCTTGACCAAGGAAAGTTGTCTAAGTATGGGTTTTTAAGCAAGGGAGAATTTGCCTTTTTTTTTTTTTTTTAAGATTTTATTTATTTATTTGACAGAGAGAGAGATCACAAGTAGGCAGAGAGGCAGGCAGAGAGTGAGGGAGAAGCAGACTCCCCACTGAGCAGAGAGCCTGACGTAGACGTAGGCCTCCATCCCAGGACCCTGAGATCATGCCCAGAGTGGAAGGCAGAGGCTTAACCCACTGAGCCACCCAGATGCCCCGGGAACATTTGCTTTTTATACTCATCTTTTCTACCTGCCCCCAGCCATGGGAGAGAGTAGACATGGAAGAGGGAGAGGAGTTTTAGAATGGTGTTTCCATTTGTCCCCCGCAGCATGGTGGAGTTACAGAGGTGAAAGAGCAGGTGATGTCCCCCCCTCCCCCACTTTAGGTGTCTTACATCAAGTGTCTGATCTGCGTGAGGGATGGCAGAAGTTGGAATTTTTTAACTGCATTGTTTTCTCTGTTTCAATACATAATTAGCACCGAGGAGTTTGCTTTCACCTCATAAAGATAATTATATGCCCTCATCACTTTTGCTTTAGAGTTTTATCAACTCTAGCTCTGTGCCACAATTTAGTTTTCAGGGACTTTCATTATCCCACTATCCTGCAGGAACTCATGTTGGTGTACTATATTAATGGCATGATGCTGATAGGATCTGTAAAGCGTATGCCTTGAGAAGATTCATAACTTCTAGAGGATCGAGATAAATCTCTCCAAATACAGGGGTCTACAACTTTAGTGAAATTTTTGAAGTTCTAGTGGTCTAGGAGATGTCTGGAAGTGCTTTCAAATCAGAAAGATGAGTTGCTAGACTTTCCTCTCCTCATCAGTAAAGCAGAAGTAATGCTTGAAGGGCTACTTTGCATTTTGGGAATCAATATATACCACATATGACTCATTTACAAAAGCTGGTAGTTTTTTTTTTTTTTTTTTTT
>RCUC01120842.1:0-16208 GCA_003697995.1 Taxidea taxus jeffersonii
TTCACAGAACAAGGAACATTTGTCTTAAGGTCATTTTCTGTCTTCTCCATCATCTAGAATAGGCAGGAATCTCTCTGGTTAGATAGAGGGAACGCATACTATACACACACATACACACAAAAATGTCATCTTTGGCAAGGCACCAGATTATGCTTCCATTCTTACTTGATGGCTCACATAGCTTCAGTATCTGCCTGTATCCTTTGGCTTATTTTACCCTTCGATCTCCTGACCTCTTCCATTATGCTCCTTTCACCTCTCCACCCATGCTGTCTTTTGGAGCCAGAACTGAGAAACTGCTTTCCCTGTGTTAGAGCCTCAAGGCTGCACTGAGAAAACTGCAAAGTCTGTTCCCTGAAGCCCTCACCCTCCCTCTGTTCTTTTCCCTCCTGCGGGCACCTCCTCTTGTAAGTTAAGTCTGTATCTCCCACCTCAACAAAACTGAATGTAGGGATATGACCTGTTCATCCACAAATCATCTAGAACAAAATGAATAGATATAGCAGGCAATCTGTGTCCTAAAAAGCCCAGTTCAAAGATTCACTTTATCAGGGTGCCTGGGTGGCTCAGTGGGCTAAGCCTCTGCCTTCGGCTTGGCTCATGATCTCAGGGTCCTGGGATCGAGCCTTGCATCAGGCTCTCTGTTCGGCGGGGAGTTTGCTTCCCCCTCTCTCTCTGCCTGCCTCTCTGCCTACTTGTGGTCTCTCTCTGTCGAATAAATAAACAAAATCTTAAAAAAAAAAAAAAAAAAGATCCACTTTCTCTGCTGCCCAGACTCCTACAGCAAGAGAAGCCTTTCTAGACACAAAATCACAATTGCTCTCTGTTGCCTACTGTATCTGATTGACACGCCTCAACTTGGTTAAAAAGACCTTTTGCCCAAACTCATGCCTTTCTCGTGGACAGCATTGCTTTTCTCACACAGCATCGACATAGTTAAAACTAAGCCACCCCCTGTTCCTCATCCAGAACACACCCCTTCCTTTGGCCTTAGCACGTTGTGTTCTGCTTTCCTGTCTACCCACAGTCTTAGAGCTCCTTCCAAATACCCCTGGCTCAAGGAAGAAACCATTCACCTAACCTCCCACTCTCTGCCCAGGAGGGCTTCTGGCCTCACACGCTTCCTTTAACTTTGAGTTCTCCTTCTTCAGCAAAGATTTCGCTCAGAAGGGACTCACCTTCCTCCCCGAGGTTGTTTGTTGTCTTTCCTAGATCCAGACCCTTGCAGGCTGTCGGTTTTCCATGAAGCCAGCTGAGCCCGGTATGGGGCTCTTCATCAGGAACCCACCTGATAAATGTCATTGGTCAATATGCAGCAATAAAGACTTTGACTTTGATGATAGCAACTTCTCCCACAAAAAGGATGGACTTCCTAACCCCTAACTTGTTATTGTTGTTTTTAAACATGTTGCACAATAACATATTCTGAAGCTTGTTCTCCTCAATGTTTCATACCACTTAGACTAATGGAAAAAAATCATCCTTTAGGTACTTGTTTCAGTAGTGATATACTTGCAAGTGCTATAGGAAAACAAAACAAAAACAAAAAAATCTATGACTATAGGGTGCTTCTTGAAATAAAAATATCTGCCCTTTCTTTATGATGGAATAAAAAACAGAAAAGAAAAACACTCTGCACTGGCAAGGGGCAAGTTCAGGCATCTAATGGATCTTTTTGTCAGCTGTCGTTTGTTTCTACCGAGTGCTACATACCCTTTAGCAGAGATGAATACTGTTCATGTCTACAGAAAGACCCAGGGTGGCTTGGGGTGGGTTGTAGGCATTTCAAAGTCATTCTTCTTCTACATCTCTGCCTGTGTTGTTCAAGTGCCTATTTTCAATTTGCAGTTGTGCTGGGAAAACGTTTTGATTCTTGATTTAGAATGCGCACTCCCAGAAGGTTCCAAGAAGGTTTCAGGCAGAGAGATAAAGCCTGTCTCTTTATGCTTCTTTGCAGCATGTGCTCCGTGGCAATAATACATACCCCACACTGTGCTTAAATCCCTGGTTTTATGAAAGTCAGTCCAATTCCTATTTGGTGGGTCTTTTGACATGCAAGTAGTGTTCCCTGAGGAAGCAAGCCAGTGGCAGTGCTTTCTCTCCTTCCTTTGTTTCCCACACTATACATGATTCCTAGGAAAACTGTAGTGTGAAAGGCACAGGAGAAACTGAAACTGCAATGAAAAAGTCAGCTGTAAACATATATCTGACTCTGCTGTCGACAGTAAAAAGACCCTTTTTATAAAGATAATCAGGCTCAGATTCTGTGCTGTGAGCAATGGTGAGACCAACAGGCTGACACCAGGCAGCCGAGTACCAAATTACCCAAGCCAACCAAGGGCCTGCAAACTCTTTTTCACAAGTAATATAATCTGCAAATAAATCAAGTCCAAGAAAGCTGAGTGAAAGTTCAAATACATTATAAGCTAAGACTCTTAAGCCGAGAACATACAATCAGACTTTGTCTGTAGCCAGAGGGGTTTGATCTCACCTCAGAAACAGGCTTCCATCTAACAAAATAACAAAAAGGCTTCCAAAAATTGTACCGCCCTTGCCAAAATGTGTTTTTCATCGCATTAGCGAAGTGCCGTAAGCTCCTTGGAGAGGAGATTCTATATTTATGCAGAATGTTGTCATCTAGATGCTGGTATTTACTAGATTTTTATTTCATAACATTTTTTTCCCCCAATCAAGCTAGCTGGATTGAATTTCAAAACTGAGCTTTCCTTTTGGTGGTGGTGGTAGGGAACATGGAGGTTGAAGAGCATCAAATCAAAATCTAATGAAGTTTCTAATGATCAAATAAATAATCACTTGACATTTATTGCCATGCTTGGCAATCTGCAGAAATGGAATAGAGCAGAGATGCCTAAAGCCCCATTTCCCATAGATTTACATTATGCTACCACACAGAATTAAGCTGACATAAGCTCTTTAAGACCCACTAAAGCAGCAGATTTTACACAACTTGTTTAGTTTTTTTTTTTTTTCCTCCTCCATGATCCCATATTCCCTGAATAACTCTTTCTATCCATTTTCTATTCCTTGTTCTTTTGAGAGGCCTGCTGGAGCCTTCCCTTCATGTCATTTCAGGCTATAACCCTGCAGTTTGAGTTTATCTTCGCTGTAAAATGCAACAGTAATTTATATGCTCCCTTACTCCAGCCTCCTCTGAGGCACTGGCTGCCAGCTGTCTCCCCAGCAGTTTAAAGAAAGAGTGGTAATGAGCGAGAGTGCAGCGGGGGAGGGGCGGCGCCAAATCAGAGTGCTTTATTTCTGCTTCCTGAGTGAGCACTGGATCCACATAAATGGCATTTGCTGGTGCTGACTGACAGTGGCATAACCCCCTTCCTCCCCTGCAGCCCCACCTCCCCCCTCCTGCCTCATGCCAGCCTTATGGGGACAAGTTTTTTTATTTCTTCCTTTCATTTCGGACGGAGTCAAGGAGGACAGAGTGAAATGATGAGATGAAGCCCGGGGCAGCTGTGATCGGCGTGGGGTGTGAGTTTTGAGTAAAAACCTTGCCCCTCTGTACCAAGAATATGCTGTTGGAGCTGTAAGACAAAGCCTCCCTGTGGCTTAATGCACCTGACACCCTTAGATTTTAGCTGGACTACTGTGGGGCTATATTTTGATGTGATTCAGCTGAGGTTCCTTTTCTTTTTTTTTTCAAATATTCCAGTGGTGGATTTATTTGCCTTGCATGTTTCATAAAAAATAGAGCACCACCATTTTGTCTCAAATTCAAAATCTAGCCCCCCCCACCCTCTGTCTCTCCCATTTTGGGGTGAGGGGGAGAATATGCCCCCTTTCATGCATGGTAGCACACACAATAAGTTCAGGGAGTGCAATTCAGCATAAAGCAGCCACAAAGCATTTTTCCCTTATACTGCTAAAATCATATGGTTCCCTTTTGCCAGTCCATTGAAAAAAATCCCACTCTACAAAAGAGAAAGAAAAGGTTTGAAACTCTCTGTATATATGCTCAGTATTAAAGCTGCCGCCGTGTAGAACATGGAGATATGCCCTGGCATATCCAATTCCTTTCCTGTGATATTTCTAAATGTGTTGACTATTAACATCTCCAAGGAAGACCCTGTCACTTTAGGGTTCACATCTTTCACATCTCTCTTTAGCTTCATGTAATCTCAATTTTTGTCCAAAACTGATATATCATAGTAGTGGCTGGCAAAGCAAAAGCTAGGAGCTGTGTTGAACAAGGCTGAGCTCCAGATCAGGGGAATTAATATGAAGGAAGTGGGGAAGCAGCACTTAACTCTTACAAGTGCTGGCCCTTTCTTGATTCAGTTACAACAGTTCTCTTTGTATTATTTGTCTTTCTTTAAGAGTTAAGTCCATTGGCCACAACTGTACTTTCTACTGAGAAATGATTCACCAGTCTGACAAAGACTTCAGTATCTGTGTGTGTGTGTGTGTGAGACTCTCGTTATTTATTCCTTGATAGCTGGAAACTATAGGAAAGCTTTCCATGTTTGGAAAATGTAAATTTCCCTGAGGTTTCAAAGTGAGGATGGGAATAGCTTCTTTCTGGCTGTTTAATGTAATAGCTTCATGATGTTCAATTATAACTACAACTTGGGAGGAACTTACAGGGAGAAAACAAGAGAAAGCTAACTGGAGGTTATTCTTCTCTACGTATCCTTCCCCTTCCACACTTTTCAGCAAAATATAAACTGGAGTCTCACCAACATTTCTTCTTATTTCCCTTCCAAATGGTACTAGATTTATGATAAAGGAAAGTAGATCACAAAGACCGATGCACTTCTTGTGTTTTCTAAATGCATAACTCATACCCATTTTACTATTAAGGAATCGCAGTGTGAATGTACTTACTAGCTCTAAGGCCTCTGAAAAGTACAAGATTCCCAAAAGCTACTCCTACTATAAGAAGTTCTCTAAGACATAAACACTTTGGAAAGCCCAAAGGAATATGCCCTATGTCCTACTTATAGATTGGCCTAGAATCAGAGCAGCTTTCCAAACCCAAAGCAATATGAAATATAGTGACTAGAAAAAGTGTAGGGCAAAGAGAATGCAGACAAGCCAGATCCACTGGCTTTATGAAAATTCTGAGCATAAACCATTAATTATAGAGCAATCACATCTCCCCCTTTTTTGATATTGGTGGAGGTTTGGAGGAATAAAATGGTAACAATGGTGGGGAGTCATTTCTCATTTAAACTAAAGAAGCAGATGCATCTTGAAGCTTCTGTACATGATAATACATTGCAAAGGGCATTTTAAAAATGCAGTGTTTTGAAACCTGGGATTGATTTTTGATCCTTCTAAGTCAGCATTTGCTTTAAATGATATTCAAATAGGGCTGATTTACTTGAAAGAAATTGTCTTTATATGGAATTAACTGTGCTTTTTGGTATGTAAAAAGTTCAATCCACTTTTACATAACAGATTTGGATACACTAAAGTATCCCAATTAAACAAAACCAAAACAAACATAAAATCTTCAGCTCCCTATAAAGGTGGAGATTAGCACAATCACTACTACTTTCTAGCAGAAGGACCTTGTGATAAGAACAGAAGTTAAAAAAGGAAAAGGATGCAGGATAAAAGAGTCAAAATGATTTAAAAAGATGTCAGGAGCAGACTCTGCTGGAGAGTGACTAGTAGAAGGCATGAATTTATCATCTCTGAAGCATGTTCTTTCCTTTGGTTCTGAGCAAGATCCCTAGAGAAACTGAATAGATGGATCAAAGTAAAAGACATCAACCCTAGAAAATAATACCTAAAGAATTATGGCTTAGAGGCTGGGCAATAATCGAGATGACTCATTTATATATCTTTTTTTTTTTTCAAATGTAATGTCCTTTGCACTAACTGTGGTTTGAGGTTAATCTTAAGGTTTCAAAAGAAACTACAACAATGCATAACATGGTAGGAGCCAAGTCTCTGTGTATTCCCAATCGGAAATTGCCCTTTGGATTAATAAGCCACTTTTAGCACCATTTCAGTATATTTAGTAGTGAATTCTCCATTGTGAGAGTTGGTATAGTAAATGCTAGCATCTAGACCCAAATTTCACATCACTGGAGTTATTATCACCCTTTCCTAAACTACTAAGCACAAATTTGACCTGATGATGCAGCATTCAGCATGTTTCTTTAATAAAGCAATTTTAATTTTTTAAGCTAAATACATACAATCAGACTGTTTACACACTTACATACACATACAGCCTAACTTTCACTGAAAGTGTTCTTCTCTAAGATGGAAATTTCATTTTGCACCTGAGTTAACTGAACAGCCATATGGATCGAATGTTTTTCCTCCACACAGAAATGTAGCAGGTAATAAAGCTGTCTTTGTAGTAAACTGAAAACTCACTATGTAAAAAGCACTAATTTGGTGACTATGTTAAACACACATTTATATAAAATAGTTCCGGCCCTGGAGGAGCTTGTAACTAGTGAGGAGGGGAAAAAAAGGCTTACAAAATTTGGAAAATTGCCAGCTACAGTCAGCAGTAAGTGCCAAGTGAGTGGTGTTGAGAATAAAGGTTCTCAGATTTCAGAGGAGGAAACATTGTTTTCCAAGAGGGTGGCCTGGGAAGCATTTGTATAGCTGAAAAGTTACAGATTTAGGCTCGGAGAAGGAAAGGGTTTAGGTATACAAGAATAATGGGAAAGATTGCCAAGTAGGATAGAGGAGGATGAGAGCAGAGAATGCTATAGATAAAAGCAGGGATATGAACATGGGAGAAAACAATCTATTAAAGTGTGTGGATGAACAAATGTTTATTAAGATACTACAGGTACCAAACACTGCCTTATGTACTGAGGATATGAAAGCCATAAACTCTTTGACACCCAGGGATGCTTCATAACAAAGGCCAGCCCTCTCAGGCAACATGATGTAAGAGCCCCATGTTCCATCGTGGCTGTGTATAAACCATAGCTGTTACAACTCAGCATGTCTCACAAAATAATAAATACACAACCCATACAACATAGGAACCACATAAACTCAACACAAATTCACTGAGCACCTAACTATATCCCAGGCACCATGCTGGGTTAGCTACAGAATTGAGAACATAGCTGGTGAGTAGAACAAGGAAGAAGTCTATTTTAAAAAAAAAACAAAACAAAACAAACAAAACGAAAAACAGGTCCCATGCCCAATGTGGAGCTTAAACTCATGACTCTGAAATCAAGAGTTGCACACTCTACAGACTGAGCCGGCCAGCTGCCCCAAGGAGACAGTATAGAAAAGCTCAGAGCTTTGGCTTTGAAAACTTTTCACCTGGGTTCCAGCTCCTTGACTTACTAATTTGCAACCATGGGCAATTTAACTTCTTTCCACCTCAATTTTCTCATCTCCAAAATAAGAATGACAGTAACACCTACTTCCTACTTACTTATGAGAAATCTATAATGAAATTCATGAAAAGCACACATAAGTGCTCAAAAAAAAAATGTTAGCTGTTATTAAGAATGCCTCATGAACCTAATTCATTCTCTGCAATCCATTCTCTCCCAACCTCTCTCTTTAATGGATTAGGCAAGCTGATTTCCATCTCGCTTTCTTGTTTGGAATGAGGAGGGGCTGGGGAGGTAGAGAGCATCAGGCTAATAGTAATAAAATACAACAAGAGTAGCTAAAGTTATTTGAGGACACACAGAATGCCAGTCACTGTTCTGAGCACTTTATATGTATGAATTCATAGTAATAAATACATTATTCCAGTAAATTATTTATTTGTACAAATCATCATTCTAATAAACTGCTATATGTCACACTAAAAATTTCTAACCCCAAATAATACTGGCATAGAAAAAGTTTGACTGTATGTATAAGGGCAAGGGAAGGAGAAAACAAGATGTAGAATCTACCTGTATTATTATGCTATATTTTTTCCTTTTGTGTGTGTCAGGTAAAAATAAATAAATAAGACTGAAATACATATCCTTGTTGTAAGAGAAATATTGTATGCCTGACAATCTTAGCCAGGAGCTCATGTGCAACAGACATAGGGAGCATATACACCAAGAGAGATACCCAGACTCCTACTTCTAACACTGGGCATTCTCCACACTGTGATATGTAATTAGCTATGAATTAAATACCAATGAGGAGTGGAATTTTTTTTCTTTTTCTTTTTTTTAATTTAAGCATTTTTAAAAATTTAAACATATAATGTAACCCCACCAACCTCTCCCAACCCCCTCCCCCACACCACCCTCAGTTTGTTTTAAGACATTAAGATTCTCTTTTGGTTTGTCTCCCTCCCAATCCCATCTTGTTTCATTTATTCTTTTCCTATCACCTTAACCCCCACCCCCGTTGCATCTCCACTTCCTCATATCAGGGAGATCATGTGATAGTTGTCTTTCTCCAGTTGACTTATTTCGCTAAGCATAATACCCTCTAGTTCCATCCATGTCATCAAAAATGGCAGGATTTCATTTCTTTTGATGGCTGCATAGTATTCCATTGTATATATATACCACCTCTTCTTTATCCATTCATCTGTTGATGGACATCTAGGTTCTTTCCATAACTTGGCTATTGTGGACACTGCTGCTATAAACATTCGGGCACACGTGCCCCTTTGGATCACTACATTTGTATCTTTAGGGTAAATACCCAGTAGTGCAATTGCTGGGTCATAAGGTAGCTCTATTTTCAATTTTTTGAGGAACCTCCATGCTGTTTTCCAGAGTGGTTGCACCAGCTTGCATTCCCACCAACAGTGTAGGAGGGTTCCCCTTTCTCCACATCCTCACCAGCATCTGTCATTTCCTGACTTGTTCATTTTAGCCATGCTGACTGGTGTGAGGTGGTATCTCACTGTGGTTTTGATTTGTATTTCCCTGATGCCCAGTGATGTGGAGCACTTTTTCAAGTGTCTATTGGCCATCTGGATGTCTTCTTTGCAGAAATGTCTGTTCATGTCCTCTGCCCATTTCTTGATTGGATCATGTGTTCTTTGGGTGTTGAGTTTGCTAAGCTCTTTATAGATTTTGGATACTAGCCCTTTATCTGATATGTCGTTTGCAAATATCTTCTCCCACTCTGTCAGTTGTCTTTTGGTTTTGTTGACTGTTTCCTTTGCTGTGCAAAAGCTTTTGATCTTGATGAAGTCCCAATAGTTCATTTTTTCCCTTGCTTCCCTTGTCTTTGGCGTTGTTCCTAGGAAGAAGTTGCTGAGGCTGAGGTTGAAGAGGTTGCTGCCTGTGTGCTCCTCAAGGATTTTGATGGATTCCTTCCTCACGTTGAGGTCCTTCATCCATTTTGAGTCTATTTTCGTGTGTGGTGTAAAGAAATGGTCCAATTTCATTTTTCTGCATGTGGCTGTCTAATTTTCCAACACCATTTGTTGAAGAGACTGTCTTTTTTCCATTGGATATTCTTTCCTGCTTTGTCGAAGATTAGTTGACCATAGAGTTGAGGGTCTATTTCTGGGCTCTCGATTCTGTTCCATTGATCTATGTGTCTGTTTTTGTGCCAGTACCATACTGTCTTCATGATGACAGCTTTGTAGTAGAGCTTGAAGTCTGGAATTGTGATGCCACCAACTTTGGCTTTCTTTTTCAATATTCCTTTGGCTATTCGAGGTCTTTTCTGGTTCCATATAAATTTTAGGATTATTTGTTCCATTTCTTTGAAAAAATTGGATGGGATTTTGATAGGCATTGCATTAAATCTGTAGATAGCTTTAGGTAGCATAGACATTGTCACAATATTTATTCTTCCAATCCATGAGCATGGAACATTTTTCCATTTCTTTGTGTCTTCCTCAATTTCTTTCATGAGTACTTTATAGTTTTCTGAGTATAGATTCTTTGCCTCTTTGGTTAGGTTTATTCCTAGGTATCTTATGGTTTCCGGTGTAATTGTAATGGGATTGACTCTTTAATTTCTCTTTCTTCTCTCTTGTTGTTGGTGTAAAGAAATGCAACTGATTTCTGTGCATTGATTTTATATCCTGACTACTGAATTCCTGTACAAGCTCTAGCAGTTTTGGAGTGGAGCCTTTTGGGTTTTCCACATATAGTATCATATCATCTGCAAAGAGTGATAGTTTGACTTCTTCTTTGCCGATTTGGATGCCTTTAATTTCTTTTTGTTGTCTGATTGCTGAGGCTAGGACTTCTAGTGCTATGTTGAATAGCAGTGGTGATAGTGGACATCCCTGCCATGTTCCTGACCTTAACGGAAAAGCTCTCAGTTTTTCTCCATTGAGAATGATACTTGCGGTAGGTTTTTCATAGATGGCTTTGATAATATTGAGGTATGTGCCTTCTATCCCTACACTTTGAAGAGTTTTGATTAGGAAGGGATGTTGCACTTTGTCAAATGCTTTTTCAAGTGTCTCTGCCCCAGGTGGAATTGCACCGCCCTTACCAGGGGCCGGGCTAAGTAATCCTCTCAGGTTCGCTTTCGGGAGCTTTTGTTCCCTGAACGCTTTCCGTAGAGTTCCGGAGGACAGGAATGAAAATGGCGGCCTCCCAATCTCCAGTTTGGAGGAGCCAAGAGCTAGGGGCCCCAGTCTTCAGTGCGCCTTCAGAGAAAAGCGTTTAATTACTCCCGTCTCCCCCGCCTCCAGCCACGCTTGGAGAAAATCGCGCACAACCAGTCCCGTCTCACTGGCCTCTGGCTGTGCTCCGAGCTCACCCAGCCTGTGACCAAGCGTCTCTGTCTCTGGCACACAGCCCCACCTGGAGTCTCCAAAACCCGCAGATCCCTGAGCTCTCCCAGGTCGGAGTCTCCCTGGATCTTGTGGGGACCCCTCGCACAGAGCACCGGCCCGTGTCACAGACCACGGCTCTAGGTAACCCAGAGTTGAGAGCTCACTCCTCGGCTCTGTCTCCGCAGCCGGCTTCCCGGCTCCAATACCTGTGAGCTCTGCGACACTCAGACACCCCCGATCCTTCTGTGATCCCGCGGGACCTGAGTCCACGCTGTCCCCGCAAGGTCTTCACCCCAGTTTAGCCTCTGGGGCAATGTCCCTCCGTGGAGCAGACTTTTAAAAGTCCTGATTTTGTGCTCCGTTGTTCCGCCGCTTGCCGGGAGCCGGCCCCTCCCCCCAGGGTCTATCTTCCCGTCGCGTTAGATTCACTTCTCCGCTGGTCCTACCTTTTAGAAAGTGGTCGATTTTCTCTTTCTAGAATTGTTGTTCTTCTTCTCTTCGATCTCCTGTTGGATTTGTAGGTGTTCGGAATGGTTTGATGGTCTATCTAGCTGATCTCCTGCTGCCTGATGTCGTCTCAGCCTGCTACTTCTCCGCCAACTTGACTCCTTCCAGGAGTGGCATTTTTAAGCAACTGTGGCATTCTTAAACTTTTAATGTTTGATGTGTGCAATGTTTACCTTCCTCAATAAGTAATCAGAAATTTAAAAAAAAGCTTCATTTAGCAATGTGCTGACTACTGATCAGAAAGGCACAATTTTTTCTAAAGTAAAGTTTTTGCAAAATGGAAATAAACACACTGGAGAAAATATTTCACCGTATCTGTAAATGTATGGTTTTTACGAAGAATTTTCTGGATTACCATAATAATTTTACTTAGAAATAAGATAGCTTTTTAGATGTTCGAAATTACTTTTTTTTTTTAACTTTGTAAATTTGGACTCACACCCCATGCTGATCCTATACTATTGTGCAAAATGGCAGGACACAACTTCCTCTCTCTTAAATTAGGACTAACCAAACAGTCTGAAATACCTCAGGATCTCAAATATTTACCAAACAATCAAACAAGTTAAAGGCAAATGAATAGGAAATTTATCATTAGTAGCTTTTTAAAGAAAATGGAGAGCTTTAAAAACAAGAGCCAATTTGCTTGGCACAATAATAAGGTTTGTTCCACACCAACACCCTAAATCACAAAAGCTTGTTCTGTAATAATTGTGAAATTTAGAGAGTAATTCTAATTCAATGGTTACATCATGTAAAGTGACTTTTGGAAAAAAAACACTCATTGGATGATCTAAGTCTCACAGGCCCCAATACATTCTGTGTTTAACCAGTTACTCCTGGCAGCAAAGAAATGTAGCCTCCATCCTCAACAGGGAATTTTCTTTCTTGGACGGAATGTAGAGTTCAGGGTCCAAACCAGAGATAAATCAATAAAAATCTCTACAGGAGAATTTTCTTGTTAGAGGAAAAAAAGAGGAGAAAAATGAGGTTTGGGATTTTATTTTATTTTTTTTTCTTATAATTCTCTTTTGTCTTTTCTCGGCTATTCCTTCTTTCTCTTCTTTTTTCTGTTTTCTCAAATTTCCGTATTCAACACCATGTCCAAAAGCCTCTCCAATTTCATTTATTTCTGCTACATCACATGCTTCTTCAAATTCTCCTTTGAATCCTTTCCCTTTCTAGATTCTGAGACCCATCTGGGGACCTAATGGATGTATGTATGTGTGTATGCATTTACACACACACACACAGATGTGCAATTAGCAGTAACTTTGGCAGGAGGTGGGGCAGGATGACCAATGGAGAGGAAGGTCATGGTTATGGTACCTCAGAGCCATAGTCTATTGCTGAGGAATCGGAGACCCAAAGGGTTCTCTCAGTCTTAAGTTACCTGAGGTCTAACTGGAGACTGGTAAACTGACCCTAGGCCCCTTGACTGCAAGGACCTGTCTGCTATGCGAAGCTTCAGAATATTTTCCAAAACATTAAAAAGCATTAGTAGGAAGTTTAACATTAGTTTTCATTGTTATACTTCTTCCAACACCAGTTCACATGTAGCATGAATGCCTAAAGATATACGAGTTTACAAAGTTTGATGCACAGAAGAAAAACAAAGTAAAGGAAATGAATACTTCAGAAGGAGTCAGATTATATTACCCTGGATTCTTAGCCTTAGGTTCAAGAAGTGAAGTCAGGCAACTCAGAGGAACCACTTGGTTTAGAATTCCTTCAGTCCCTTAGGCCAGTTAAAGGGAAATGATCTGACTGTTCTGCATCTGCTAGTGATTGAAGGCAAATGGGAAGCATTGCATGAATTCCCGTTCAAGAAATATATAGTGTACATGGCTATTGTGAAAGCAAACACTGCAAATCGCAGCGGACCCAGCCTGACTAATGAACACGAGACACCTCCAACATATTGGGGAACTACTGCCTGAACAGAAACAGAAGGAATTACCAAAATCATGCCAGAGAGAAAAGACAAGAATAATTTATTGCAAAGATGTGTATGTGTGTGCAAGTTCCTATGTTATCCTCAATATTTAGTCTGCTCTAAAGTAAAGAGAGTTGCATTTCCAATGAAATGTTCTTGAGAACACCCCCCACCCCCACAGCCCCGCTTTAGTTCTCTAGACATTCTTCCCAAGCAGTCTATGTGATGACACAATAGAAGTCTGATTATCTAGGGAAACTTTACAGGCATTTCAACCAATGTTACTGGCATGTAACACTGGAAAGATTCCCATATGGATTTGGAATGGGTTGTGATTAAGTAAAAATAAAATTGGTGTTTATCAAGGGGTGTGATACATTACAAAAGGAGGTAAAGTAAGGCCAAGCTATTTGCACTTACCAGTGTAGATTAAAGTATAAATTACGGCAAAATGGTATTTACCCCTTCCCAGCATGCCCATTTTAATAATGCTTGCTCTTGACCTCTGTGAACTAGACATTCAGGGAACAAAAGTATGTAGGCGGCAGTGGTATTTGTTTTGGTCCAGCAGGATTTCTTGGATCCAAAGGTTGAATGCGAATCTTCTTTCTAAGCCAAATGTGTCCTAAGCCAGAAATTTCTCAGGCTCAACTCAAACTTAACTTCAAACTTAGGTTTGCCAAAAGAGTTAGAAAGAGTGAGAGAGAGAAAAAGAGGGAGACTAAGAGACAGGCATACCTCCTTTAAGAAAAACAGGTTTAATCTGAAAAGAATGAAGACATAGACTGTAGCTTTTGCATTTCTCACATGCTAGGTAAAAATAACAGGTTAACTTAAAATTCACTTTGGTATTGTCTCATTCATATGATTCTTCTCAAACCAAGTACCCAGCATACGCAAACAGCCCTCCTAATGTCCAAAGTCAGACCAATTCCAACTTACACTCTATTAGTACTGTTACTATTTTCTCTGTGATTAAACCTAAAAAGCTTTTTGTTCAGAACAAAAAAAAAGGGGGACTCGTCTTCAATTCTGAACCTAGGAACCTCTGAGAGTTGCTTGTTTTTGCACAATAATGCTGCCAGACTATTATGTAAGATAGTTTATTGAATAATGTCAAAATCAGTTTTTTTCTTGAAAAATGCTTATTCTTTTTTTTTTTTTAAAGATTATACTTATTTATTTGACACAGAGAGAGAGAGAGAGATCACAAGTAGGCAGAGAGGCAGCAGGGGAGGGGGAAGCAGGCTCCCCATTGAGCAGGGAGCCCAATGTGGGGCTTGATCCCAGGACCCTGAGATCATGACCTGAGCTGAAAGCAGAGGCTTAACCCACTGAGCCACCCAGGTGCCCCCCAAAATGCTTGTATTCTAATGCAAACCCAAGACAATAATAAATACTTGAATATTAACAGTTCCAAAAATAGTGTTTTCAAAATGAACAGAGTGGAAGAGCTTTAAAAAGAATACAGGACTCAAGAGTGTCCTGGAATGTTCTGCATTTTTTTCCTAAACAATTTGAAAAACCGTGTCAAGTAAGTGAGGAAAGAGTAATAATAAAGGGATTTGCTGCATTCATGTTCGTGTCACATTCAAGAGCCTGTGAAATTATTTTGCACGGAAATCTAAAATGCTAGACTAATTCTTGGCATAACTCAAAAGCAAGCACTTACTTGTTCACACTCCTTGGTCTCTTCCAAATATAATAAGAGCAGCTTTGGAGAAGCTTCTTCAAGCAAAGTAGCTTTTGGAGAAAAAAGAAAAATCTTCAATTCAGTTCTAGCTATAGGACTTAGATTAGTTTATGGATGTCTGACTCTATTAATAACAGTATATTCTTACCTATGAACCAGAAATTTCATTTTAGAAAAAAAGAAATATATGACATAGAGGTTTGTCTTGTTTTTAAGAGAAAGTGTAACAGAACAACACTCTTCCTTACAGTTTAGGATCTCCAACCCATGAGCACTGAAAAACAATCTCTGTAGCCAAGAAGAACCCAGTTGTACTATACTCAAGAAATGTCAAAACTAGTTCATTTCACAGTTAATAGTCAACAAGGCTTAACTTCTGGTTAATAGTAAGACTGATAGGGCTTTGGTCATAATGCCCAAGGGAGTTGGGAAACAGAGTTCCCAAGCTTCAGACTTTGGGGCAGGAACTTCATCAAACATAGGAAGGGTAATCAAATGGTTCTAGGCAACCAGCAAACATAACAAATGTCAACCAGAGCCTATCCTTTGGCCTTGTCAACATTAATATATTCCATCTTAAACATCCCAATAACATGTTAGTGCTTAACACAAATATGCTCTTCCTCCTCCTGTAGAGGAACAATCAAAATTCTCATCAGCTACCATATCTAGCACTCTTCCTCCAGCTCTATCACTATATAATGACAGACTTGAAACAGAGCTAGTGTGATTTTAATCATATATACCCATATATTAATCAATATACCCTGCCTAAGATGGTGGGGAAATAACAGAAGAGAAGGTGGGGGCAGGTAGAGAATCACAGCAGTAAAAACAACCATCTTTGTTTCTGAAATTATTTGGAGCTTATAGTTGGCACTAACAAGTTTCCTCTTCCACTATCCATTCTATACTCATCTTCCTTCAGCAACACCTCAGCTAATTTGGGATCCTTTGCCTGGTGAGGTTATTTAAAACTTCATTCACAAAGAATCTGCCTGCATTGGATATTATATCATTTCTATAGCAGACGCAGTCGCTGCCCAAGGGGATACTCCTCTTTACCATTGTTTAGCAGTTATCCTAATTTTCTTGATAACTAGGAAAAAAGAACCCCAGTAATTACAGGAACCCCCTTTTTTTGCTGATTTATTCAATGGCATGAGGTACTTATAATGGCCAGGAGCAGACTCAGCTTCTAATTTGATGGAACCATTGTCCCCTGGTGGAAGCATGTGTATGTACATTAAGTCCTAATATCTTCAAATCAGCAGTCTAGGGAAAAGGTGATGTCAAACAAAAATTGGCAAGTGTATCACTGACCGCAGAGTGAAGAAATCATTCTTGCTTATGTCCCTTCATTGCCCAGACCCATGTTTCTGGCCATGGGAGAATGATCA